>JANAVB010003600.1:15146027-15151778 GCA_029216955.1 Iris pallida
ATTGAGTTGTACCCTATATATTGTTCTCATTTCGGAGTATATCCATATCATGTTAGATGTTGAGACCTAGGACAGCGTTCTACCGTCGACACTACGGCGTAGGCTGGACTTACCCACTCCTCGTGCCCTTACACTGGGTACGGGTCGTGACACATTTTTAGTGATAGCCCATGCAGGTCAAATTCGCATTAGTGCGATGTTGTGGTAGTACAATGACTTAATTGTACTACTACGAGCTTGCTATAAGTATTAGAAGTAAAGTGTTAGAATGAGAGGATACTCAATCACTATTAGAATTCCTTGAGAGATTCCTAGGATGACCCTTGAGAATCTTATTTTAACTTCGCTTTGAAATCTTGTCCCTTGATTTTATTCACCCATTACTCATTTGATTCACCCATTACTCCTTGTTATTGAATTTGATTTTGATGGATTCATTGCTGAATTTTGAATCTTGAGATTAGTTGTAACTTTGAGTTTGTTTAAAATATCTATATAATCTTTATTTTATTTTTAGAATTTAGGGTATAACCTGATAACATACTTGATAAGAACAGCGAGAAAGGAAATGTCTACCTTAATTGTGGAGTTTAATTTATCGCAGTCATACTGGCTAGCATGACAATGACGTAGAGCCTGATTTAGATATACTTATCCTAGTTATGGAATCTAGATTTTTTTGCAGCCATACCGGTTGGCGTGGTAAGAAATCTAAGTAACATGATTATAGGGTGTATACCTTAGTTACGGACTCTATTGTTTATTGTAGCTATGCTATTGGTGTGGCAAAATTCTAGCAACATGATTTCGGGAAGACGTGTATGGTTATCAGATTATATTAAAATTGGTTCATCCCTTTTGAACAAATGAGCAAGAACAGATTTTATCATTATTCCTTTCTTGCCATTATTTCTTGTATTACCATTTTCCTTATCTTAGTTAACTCTGTCCTAATTACATCAATCACTATCTCGTATCTAATTCTGTCATCTATACTTTGAAACCTTGAATCTCCATACCTTTTTACCTTGGAAAGGTCGAGGAAGTGACGTAAATCATCTAGCTCGGAAAGGACGTAATTTATTATCTCATGATAATCTAGGTAGAATATAATATGATGGACCTTGATATAGAATTTTGAGATAAAGATGTGGTAAAGATTGGGAATGAAATCAAGAGATCAATATTATCAATTGGAACGATCACACATAGAGAAATATTTTGGATATAAATAATTCATAGATGTATTTCCTAACTAACGAGGATATTCGAGGTCAACTTCGTTTTGAGGATGGATAAATTTTGGTTATTGATTCTTGAGACATTCACTTTAAGGCTGTGATGTTAAATTTAGGGATTTAGTAATGGAGAAGTGATTTTAACTGTATTCGATGGCAATACAAAATTGAAAAGATATTGTAAGAAATGATTAAGAACATAAAGAACAGAAGGATTGTTGAGTTATAGTAAATATAGAGATCTTTGAGAAAATTTAAATTTAAGAATATTAATATTTGAGGGTGTACGTTAAAGAAAATATGAAGGTTGATTTTAATGGAGAATAAGTTTCTGTAAGGCTAGTGGTTTTAGATTGAATAATACGAGGAGAGTAATTTGAAAAAGTTCAAGGATTTTAAAATAAATTGATTTAGAGGTTTCGGATCTAATTTAGGACAAGGTGGAAGAATTTGGATTTAAAGATGATATGTGGTTAGTATTGAGTGCTAATAAATAAAAGGGTATGCTACATGAGTAATATTTGGAATTTAGGAATGAGTCTATGATGATCATGACAAGGTCCAATCTTCATAACAAAAGGGTTATAAATTCTTGGTGGTAGTCTAAAGGTTGATTTTTAATTGGACTTGAGATAAAGTATGATTGGCAATAATGATTAGATAAGCTTGTGGTATCAGAGAGCGATAATTAACTTGACTTCCCTATGAAACCTTATCTTTGTTTTCCCTATCAAGGAGGAGAAAATTGACTTACTTCCATATCCTTGCATCATCATTTAAGTTTTCAATATCATTGAATCCTAACTCCTTTGATCACGACCAATCGACTTTGGTCATCTTTTCTTATCATATAATATCCTTGGTTGTACTCAATTGAATTAAATTAATTGTGACCTAGGCCTCCATCCTTGGATACTGTACTCAGACTTGATGACCTTGTTCACCATCTTGTCCAAATCTTGATTTATCCAGAGATTGATCAACTTAGAAGATGTGTCAAGACTAAATTTTCTTTTATATATATCGTAATTGGATTTCAATGCTATTGACATTCGTGCTTTAAACTTTGAATTTTTATCATCTTTAAAATAGTAACCCTATATAGTTAATTCCTAGTGTTTTTGATAATTACCAGTTTTTATATAGAATGATAGAATGCCTTATAGCTCGATGATTTATTATTTTCTTATCTTTTCCAGTATGGCACCCATGACCAGAGTCTGTCTCCAGTGCACAGCTGCAGTTCGGATGAGATCGAGATTGTACTTTCCCCTTCTATTGCTCAGGAGATATTAGCAGACTCACCGGAGAGTTTCCTCCATCTCCTATCCTTCAGGAGAGGGCTGTAGTTCAGCCGGAGACTGAGGGCCTCCTTTGCCTCCGAGAGTGGTACCCATGCCATTCTGATGGGGCTCAGATTTACAGACTTATTCAGGATGTGGGAGGTACAGTGACTTCAGGCTGAGCTTATGAGAGAGCAGAGTCAGTATCCAACTGTTGTGGGATTACATGCATTCGAGGGGAGAGCCTAGTCCCAAGAGGGCGAGGAGCAGTAATAGCCAGAGCCTGAGGAGTATCCCGGCTTCCAGCCTAGACCAGCCTATCCAGTTCAGATTCCTGTCCAACAGAGGCCAGTTGAACGAGTGCCCACTTGTGCCTTCTGTAAGAAGCCTGGGCACGTATGGAAGGACTGTAGAAGAGACTAGGATTGTGCCTATTTTATGGGTCAGCAGTACACAAGATACGAGATTGTCCTACTACACCAGCCCCAAGCGAGGCCTACCTCCAAGAGAGAGTTCCAGCTACCAGACCTAGTAGAGGTGAGTTCTTGACTATACCTTATCCTGTCTGATGATTACTGTACCTACCATATATTGTATTTGTTGATACCTTATGACTACTTTTGATCTAGTATGACTAATGGCTAGATGATGAGACCTTAGACTGATAATACCTGCCATAACCCTGTATGATCTTCTTTCCAACTGCATGATTTAGATAAGTTTTTTAAGACTATGATTGTCGGGGGTTTTACCTAGAAGGAGTACGACCATTTTAGTTTTGAGGACAAAATTATGGAAGGATGGTAGATTTGTAACCACACTTTTCTAAAATAAGGGTTTTGGAAATTATGTAATTTTTTTGGGATTAATTTAAATATTTAATTGGTGTTGTGTAGTTAGTCGGTTTAACCTTAGCTAACCATGATTGAGACTAACCATGACATTAGAAACTAATTACCTGTCACACTCATTTTTCTAATTAGGATATTTTAGTCATTATGTTTATTTGAAATTTTATTAATTTATTAATTAGATTGCTTTTATAGCTGTGATTAGTGTTTTGAGTTGTAGAAAGTGGTCTAACCTTAGTCAATCATGAGTAGAAGACTAACCATGCATTTAGAATTATCCTTGGCCTTTTTTATTTTATTTTAGGCCCAATGTCCAAATTAGGAAGCTATTAAATCATTTTTAACAATTTTTCATTAAGCCTTTAAAGCTTTTTGTCATTGGGCTTTTAACTTAACTTGAGAGGATGTTTGTCCCATGAGCAAACCATGATCCTAACCCTAACCCTAGTGGCCGGCCAACACTGCCTCCCCCTCCTATAAACATACATGCATGGCCAAGACACCACTTTACAAACCCCAGTTTTCCAAATTCTCTAAAACCTAATTTTCTCATCGGCACCCGATTCGTGTCAAATGAATTGCGTTGCAACCGTGGGGAGGAAAAAAACTTGATGGAGCATTTCTAGCAAGAATTGGAGACATTTGCTAAGGAGAAACTGGTCATCAAAGCGCTCGAGGATTCCCTTTTATTGAGATTCCAACTCTCAATAGGTAAATCTCGTTCTACTATTGTTTGTTCTGATTTTTCTTCATTAAAGAATTTATCTAGGTACCCTCGACCGTAGGATTAGTTTCGTTCGATTGTATGCCGTTTGTAGGCGTATCGGATGCGCGTCAGTGTTTTAAAACACGTGTTCGATGTAATGCCATTGTGGAACTTTTGTTCTTACTTTCTGAAATAAATTACATGTTTAGATATCCCTTAGCATGCTGATCCCGAAACCCTAACTCTGAGCACATCATCGTGTCATTTGCGTGTCCAAAAATGGATGGACATGCCATACGAGCCCTCGCGTGCGTGTCCTATTGCTCGACCCCCCTGGCGGATATGACACGCCACGTGGTGGTCTGTCGTTGGTCAGGGGGGGGAAGTGACTGACAAGTCCCCTCAACCACGGTGACCCGTGTCGTATCGGATACAGAAATGCGCGTGCACGCGTTTATACTGTTCTGCACAGTCGGGTTTCGTGTCTCTGATGTGGGCTTCGTATCCCTTGTGGAAACATCGTGGTCCTTCTGCTGGGACTTGAAACCCTAGCCCTATGTCTGGGCTAGGCGTGGACACGAGCACGAGGCTTCACGAGTCCTGTGTCGTGTCCACGAGATCCCGGACACGCTGCACACGTAGGCCACGCACGTGCCCTGCTGCCGTGTGTTGTTTGCGTGATACACCGGCCACATGGCCATGTGCCACTTGGTGAGGTGGGGAAAACGTCTGTGGACACGTCCCCCAAGTTTTGTGTCGTCTCGATTCGAATCGAGTGAGAGATCGCGACTGCACGGGTCGACACACGCACGCGGGCGCACGCAAGCTATCTGACACGGCTCTTGCGACACGTGTAGACATGTGGACTCGATCTGATTTGTCCTAGTGTAGCCCTATACCTAGCCTAGCCTAGGACATGACCACGACAGTGTTGTGGGAACACGAGTCCCTAGACTCGCCGTCCCGCGTGCACGATGATGTGCACTGTTCTGTGCACACGCGCACACACGCGTGGACACAGGCTTCATGCGCGTCAAACACGACACTTTGCGTACGCTAACTCGGCCAGTAGGTTGAGAACGTGTTAGCCTAGGTATACGTAAAGTTTCACGAGAAACGGTTTAGAATCGAGCGAGAAATCAAACTCGCACGATTCATTTGACACGCGTATCGTGGTTTCGATACTCATCTGTGGACCGATAGGACACGGGTTCGACCCCGTGATTACCCGATCACATCACACACATCGAGACCAATGTATTTGCCAACTTTCGTGGGTTCTAGTTGTGTATTGTGCATTTGGATCGTTATGGGGATTTTACATTTTTTCGACATTGAAATTGAATCGAATGTAAGAATATTGTTTTCTGGTTTTTTAACCAACGAATCTGGGTTTATGACTCGTATATGATATTTGAACTTGCGGGAAGCGAGTTGGATTATTTCCTATTATTTACTATTATGTATATATTGGGTTTCCCCTTGTGGGTGTGTGTGGGGTGTGTGTGTGTATATATATATATATATATATATATATATATAAATATATATATATATAATATTTTTGGATTTATTTCGATTATTACTATTATGTATATATTTTGGGTTTCCCCTTTATGTGTGTGTGTGTGTGTGTGTATAATATAATCTATATTATTATTTTTTTGTGTGGT
>JANAVB010003600.1:15215374-15217874 GCA_029216955.1 Iris pallida
AATGCAGGTAGTCTCTCTAATCTGGTTTAATTGGCATAGTGCAAGCAACAGGGAATATAAATAAGCATAGAATTGCATAAAGATAAGACTATTTTAGCACCGTTTATCTTGCAGTACATAAAATAAAAATAAATGCATGCAATATATGAGCTAAAGTATAAAGAGTAGATGGCAAGGTATCTTGCCTAGGGTGGTGCGCAGGAATAGCAACGTCCAATATCTCGAATCGGCATATCACGAAGCAATGAAAGCCAACTACTATGAACGACCTCGGATGCTGAAACAAATATCTCAACACTTCTAGAATATAAAAATAGCTACAATAGACTACCCATAAGTCCAATTCTGGACACAGAGGTAAAATCGTCATTTCGGTCAAATAGTGTCTACCGTTGGACCCTTTTTGCACCGAAAAGTCTGCCAATACTATGTCTATAAAGTCTCAACTATTGTCTACGAGTATATTTGATAAGGTGATCCCAACCGTATTGCCAAAGTTGGATTCCGATACGCCGTGCACAATTTCGCCCATTGGATCGGGTCGCGGTCCCGCCAAAAAGGCGTTCCGGTCGACCTTCTCAGGATCGGACCAACTTGGCATACATAACTAAAAAATGATTCGGTCCTGTTGGCACAAGTATTGTCTCGATATGAAGAATGTGCACAAGTTATGGTCTAGTTTGTAAATTGGCCGATACAGGGTATCTCGACGGATACTCTTTGATTTCGTCGCCAACACACAACAAAATCGGTTTCATCGATTCCCACCGTCGACAACATCCATACCTGCTTTTTGATGCTTATGGCTGCGACCACGTTGCCTGTTTGTCGGAGCGCATGCCCATACGAAAAAGTTTTTCTAAAATTTTACAGTTTTTAAAAACAGTTTTTCTTAATTTTTAAACGACAATACTTTCTGTATAATCGACTAAAATAAATCTACAAAAGGGAATTGATCTTGTATTGGTTGTTTCTAACTATTCTAGTTAGATTTGGTAACCTGTTAATAGGTTGACAATATTTATCTTCTAAAGTGGGTATCTGGACAGTCTCTAACTACTTCCAAAAATAGTTTTTCACCTAACTTTGCCTCGAATTTTAAGCATTCGCGTATTACTACGTTAGAATTGGTGTGGGTCCTAGAGGTTATATAGACTCTACATAGTAAACAGAATCGTAAAGTATCAACAATGCATTTAGAAACGAAAAGCAAAGGGGTGTAACTCGCGGCTGTGCGAAAACAGAGCTCCTCTATTTTTTGTCGGGTTTGGTGTTTTCCTCGGCGCGCGAAGGCTGACAGCGGGCAGCAGGCATTCTAGAATGTTCGCAGGGTCCTTGAGAGATCGGGGGGTGTGGTTAGGTTTGCGTTGAGTTTACGGAGAAAAGTTTTGTTGAACCTCAGTTATCCCTATTTATACCGTGTTCTAATCTCCTTCTCGCGAAGAAATTTTTAATCCTAATTTCTAACGGGAATCGAAGGCTAGGTTGGCTCGAATCCGTAGAGAATCTGATATGTAGGGATATGGAAAAGATTGATCAATTTTGATCAAGATTTGAATGAGATTCAAATCTCAATAGCCTCATCCCCGCAGTCGTGTTTCCATTCGGGAACACGAGTGTACTGTTCCTATAGAACAGTACAGTCTTCTTCTTTTCTATTTTTTTACTTAAATATAAGAATAGTGGTATTATATACAATACATATATTATTCTTAGTTGCCTATTGTATATTAATACAAATTTATATTAAATAAATTAAATAAAGTAGCCTAATAAGTTTCAGCATATACATTCCTTTGTAAGTATATTATATTTAATAAGGAACAAATCCTAAGTTATAGCAATTATAGAAAATAATTTTTGTACATAATATACTAAGGTTACCATTTTTCTACAAGTTCCTATATAAAACATCTAATGATCATTTGCTAATTTTTCTAAATAAAGCCAAAGATACATATACTATATATATATATTTTAATATATATATATATATATATAAGATATATATATATATATATAGATGGGGGGGAAGCGAGCGGTCAGTGGCTCTCCTCTCTTGGCGACTCCGCCGATCGCGGGATTCTGTGGCTTGGATGGCCGTCGGCCTGCCGGGGCCGGCGGCGCCGCTGCAGTTCTTCGCCCCCATCGTGGCCTTCCCTCCTCCCTAGGATGGCCGGCCCCTTCCTGGCCCCCGTCGGTTCTTTCCCCAACCCCCTTCCTCGCCGTCTCCCCACCTCTGGCTCCACCCTTCCGCTCCGGCGCCGCGGCGGCAACGGCGTAACCGGGCTAGGCAGCTCCCCGCCGACGGTTCCCCGCACGCTGCGTCCTCTTCCTCTTCCCCGCCGGCCCCCCCGCTGCTCCGCCTCCTCCCTCCTCGCTGCGCCTGCCTGGTCGTGGCCCCGCGTCCTGGTCATCCTCCCGGCTGCCGCCGCACCCTCCTCAGCAGCGCCAGCCTTCCTCTGGCCTCCCGTTGCTCCTCCAGGCGGCCTTCGCCTGC
>JANAVB010003600.1:15222874-15510374 GCA_029216955.1 Iris pallida
TGAACAACTTGATAAAAGGATGAGCTAGCAAAATTAGGCTATAATAGCAGCATTAGTCAAGATAGTTAAAATTATGAGTACGTGAGAAGTTAAAGAAAGTGTGAATAGTTTAAGTTCTTCAAATAAAATCTAAACTCATCCGATGTTTGTGACTATACAGTCGTCCTACTGTCTCCTTGTCTAAGGCTTTGGTTAAGGTCATAGGGAGTGTTAGGTCGTGAGGCATTCTACCCAACTTACAAGATTTAAACTAATAATGTAATAGTACAATGGAATGTGTCTTTCTAGTATGAGTCACCTTTCTAACCTTTATCAAGCACGAAGGAAGGGATATGAATTACGATAGCAGGAATCAAGCAAGATACAAATCAAGGAGTCAAATGAGAGTTCAAAAAATAAAATCGAGAAAGGAGGTCAAGTATATGGATGAGATCCTAGACTCTAATCCTATACGCAGGCTTGCTTGGTATGGTAAAGTAACCAAACAATTTATCGTAGACCTACATGGGCCACCACAAAAATATGTAACGCCCCAGTCCCAAATACTCAGGATTAAGAACGTACACATGCCAGCTGTATACATACGAAGCATACTCCAATATATGGAACCCTCGTATGTATACATAAGCTGTAAAATACAGTAAAAACCATAACAACTAATCTCATCCACAAAAAAAGAAATAAGCGATATCGTATAATCAACTATGAAATATCTTTGTAGAATATGTTGGGCGGAGACAAATCCACTACCAACTGTTTAAAAGATAGGAATACATGAACAATGAAAGAGTTTGATAACAAAGTGAAGGACGATCCAAGAGGAATCATCTTCGAAGGGATATTGAAGGTCACGGCCTCGGCTAGAACACCTGCGAAAAGATAATAGCACACATCTGGAGAGATCACAAAGTCCTCAGAGGGATATAACAAGATATATAATATCATGCCATATAAACTGAATATAAACTGCTCAATAATAAGTCAAATCGGATTATAACATGGTCCAATACTCCATCCTTGAACTAGCGTACCATCCCCCCAACCAAACAAGGACAGGAGATGGCACCCTAATCCATGATGAAGTATATTTCCATGCCATGCATCCAATATGGTATCTGGACCACAACAAGGTTCAGTACCTTCTCATCGAAGCAGTAAACCGTACCTACAGCCAAACAAGGACAAGGAGTAGAAAACTAGTCCGCGACAAGTTACTGTTCTAAGCCGTGATCAGATATAAGTACCCAAAACCAAAGGTACCTACACCCAACGAATAAGGGTCACCTAACCACTCTAAGTAGAAATACATTTTGAAAGTAGTGCATGGTCGCATAACCTCCAAGTCAAGTCAAGTCAAGTCAAGATAAATAATACAATACAATATAATACAATACTCAATAGCGAGTCTAAACACTATATACCATTCCTCGGTATCGAGCGAGTCTATAGTATATAGTATTCCTATCGTTCCTCAGTGTCGAGCGAGTCTACGATTGATAGAGAGAAGGTCAACGTCCACTTGTATTCTCCCCACCCAATGCACTAACTCTAATAACTACTAGTCGTCTATCATACAATCCTAATAGTAGTTATAGCATAACGAACATCCCCATGTATCGGTGGCCAGCCAACCACGCAAGTATGAGACCTATATGCGACTCGTGACTCGTAGCAAACCTGTGTCAAGGCCAATGAGTGCAGATAGTCTCTCTAATCTAGATTTAATTGGCATAGTGCAAGCAATAGAAAATATAAATAAGTAGTAGAATTGCATAAAGATAAGACTATTTAGCACAGTTTATCTTACAGTAAATAAATAAAAAATAAATGCATGCAATATATGAGCTAAAGTACATAGACAGTAGATGGCAAGGTATTTTGCCTGAGGGTGGTGCGCAGGAATAGCAACGTCCAATATCTCGAATCGGTAGATCAACGAAGCAATGAAAGCCAACTACTAGAAACGTCCCCGGATGCTGAAACAAACATCACGAACGTTTCCAAAGGAAAATAGCTAGGATAGACTACCCATAAGTCCAATTCTGGACACAATGGCAAAATCATAATTTTGGGTCAAAACAGTATCCGCCGTTGGACCCTTTTTATACCGAAAAGTGTGCCAGTACCTAGGTCTCTAAAGTCGTCAAACTACATGTCTACTAGTCCATTTGATGAGGCGACCCCAATCGTATGTCAAAAGTTGGATTTTGGTGGGCCGTGCACAATTTTGCCCGTTAGATCGGGTCGCAGGCCCACCAAAAAGACGTTCTGGTCGACCTTCTCAGAATTGGACCAAACTTGGCATACAAGACCAAAAAAATGATTTGGTCCTGCTGACGCAAGTTTTATCTCGATACGACAAACGTACACAAAGTTATGGCCTAGTTTGTAAAGTGGCCGATATGGGGTATCTCGACGGATACGCTTCGATTTCGTCGCGCACACACAACGAAATCGAGTTTCGTCGATTCCCACACGTCGAAAACATCCATACGCTTCTTATCCATTTGATAACGGTAAAATGAAGGTTCTGAAAGAAAAGTGAGGTGAGCGACAGTGAGATGAACGCCAGTGAGTTAAAGTAAGAGCTCTTGTCATTGAGACCGGCACCGGAAGAAGGCCAGTACAGGGGTAACCTCTATCTGCTTTTAGGAGACAGGATCCACATTGATTCAAGTAGAGAGCTCAAAAAAGAACAAGCTATTCTTAAGTGCCAGTACTTTCTTCGACAGAAGGTACGCAACGAGACAACTCTCCTTGGTTTGACCATCGAGGACCACTAGGGTTGCCTTTAACAGCAATCCAAGTACAAGGTCCCGTTTCAAAGACACCGCACCATGAAGGCTTTCTACAACGAAGGAGCGCACTGAAGAAGGATGAATTTGGCTTGCGACTACGTCGCTCGGTTTGTCGGGGCGCACGTCGTATCGGATAAGTTTTCTAAAATTTTACAGTTGTAAAAACAGTTTTTCTTGATTTTTAACGACGAATAACTTTCTGTATAATCGACTAAAAATAAATCTACAAAAAGAGAATTGATCTCGTATAGATTGTCTTTAACTATTCTAAGTTAGATTTGGTAACCAGTTAATATGTTGACAATAATTTGTCTTCTAAAGTGGGTGTCTGGACAGTATCTAACTGCTTCAGAAAACAGTTTTTTGCCTAACTTCACCTCGAATGTTTGAGCGATTCGCTTGGTTTCTATACGTTATAATTGGTGCGGGTCCTAGAGGGTTATATAGACTCTACGTAGGAACTCATAGAATCGTAAAGTATCAACTACACATGAAGAAACGAGAAGGGGAAGGGGTGTACCTCACGGCTATGCAAAAATAGAGCTCCTCTATTTTCGGTCGGGTTTGGAGTTGTCCTCGGTGGCATGACGGCTGGCAGCGGGCTATAGGCAATCTGGAATGTTCGCAGGGTCCTTGGAGAGATCGGGGGGGGGGGGGTGATGGTTAGGGTTTGCGTCGAGTTCACGAAGGAAAAGTTTTTGTTGAAGCCTTAGTTATCCCTATTTATACCGTGTTCTAATCTCCTTCTCGCGAAGAAATTTTTAATCCTGTTTCTAACGAAAATCGAAGGCTAGGTTGGGTCGAATCCGTAGAGAATCTGATATGCAGGGATATGAAAAAGATTTGCTCAATTTTGATCAAGATTTGAATGAGATTCAAATCTCAATAGCCTCATCCCCGCGGTGGTATTTCCGCTCGGGAACACGAGTGTACTGTTCCAATAGGAACAGTACAGTCTTCTTCTTTTCTATTTTTTTAACTTATATATAAGAATAGTGGTATTATATATAACAATACATATATATTAGTACATATATATAACAGTCTATATAACAACATATATGAACTGTATATATGATTAATTGCCTATATGTATATTAATACATAATTTATATGTAAATAAAATTATGAAGTAGTCTAATAATGTTTAAACATAATACATTCCTTTATAAGTATATATATATTTAATAGGTAACAAAATCCTAAGTGATAGCAATTATAGAAAAATAAACTTTTTTACATAATATACTAAGGTTAGCATTTTCCTATAAGTTCCTATATAAAACTTCATATGATTATTTGCTAATTATTTCTAAATAAAGCCAATATATATATATATATATATATATATATATATATATATATATATATATATATATATATATATATAAAAGAGGGGAGTTTACAATATCTAAATACTATTCACGAAAATATCTAAACACTATTCATCAAAATATCGAAAACACTAATCATAAAAATATCGAAAAATAGAAAATGTCTAAAAGTGGAAAATATCTCCCGGACGGTATGCCGTTGGTATATACCGGTATGCTAGCGGTATGCCGGTCAAAGAGAAAATCTATAAGTTGGAAAAAATTTAAAGCATTTCGAAAACCAAGAAGATACAAAATACTACAAAATACGTATCCATACATAAATATTGATACTGTGAGACGAGTCTCACAGCCTAAGGCCCAAGAGAAGCAGTGATGCTATGGGTGCTGGTACCAATGTGGGACCAGCCAAGCGTCCTCACATCCATTCGAGGTTGTTTCAGCAGCATCAGCATCACCAGCCATGCACCAGCTAATCCATATCCCCTACAGGTGCACAGGCAGGCCGTCCAGTGTGCATTCTACAGGAAGCCAGGACACACTCGAGAGGTCTGCAGGAAGAGTTTGGGCGTCTATCTTCTCTATGGATCGTCCGACCACTAGCAAAAGGATTGTTTGGCCCGTTCAGCTTAGGGAGGTGCAGCTAGAGCACCTCCTGCTAGAGCGACTGATTACTGTGGATTACCGACGGATTTTCTGCACTATCCCAGCAAGTTTTTAGAGCAAATTTGGATGATCCGACAGATTTTCATGGAACTAAACTTGCCTGAATACGTCCTCGATGCCGACATCTGAATCGGAAGTGGGTGATCAGGTTGAATGTGAATGCCATTCGCATTCCTCATCCGAGCTCTCAGGAGTTGTTACGGGTGTAACATAACCTAGACCACGTCTGGTTTTGTTGTAGTAACCCCATGGTTTTCCAGTCGGGACTGGCAATTGCACAGGTAATCGCCGGCCAGGGCCATAGTTCAAGCCTGGCGTAGCCTCCATATCATACCCCTGTTTTTGCATGAGGTACTTGGATCGGGAGCTATACAGATAAAGGGGCAGTCCCCCGGTGTCGGGTTCGAGATCAACTTCTTCTATCCTGAAGGGCTGTGGATCATTGTTTCGGCCGAAGATGATCCTCTCCCTCGACTTTGAAGCAAGCGCCTTCCACGGGAGTGAGTTGGTTCACGGTGTAGATATTTGTCACTTGGGTGTGTAGGTTGGTGCCTATACCGTGTTCCATAGCATACGTTATACAAAGCTTATTAAGCTCGAGGTAGTTCAAAGATAGCCCTTTATTGATAAAGTAAGGTATCTTTTCAGGTAGGATTACCGAGGGAATGCTCCATCGCTCGTACGTAAAGCAAGAACGGCTTTTCAGCAACCGGGGCCATCAGGACTGGAGGGTTTGACAGATATTTTTTAATATTGTCAAAGACACATTGGCACTCCTCATTCCATACAAAGGAGACACCTTTCTTCATGAGGTGGGTGAATGGTTGACATCGCTCGGAGAGGTTAGAGATAAACCTCCTGATATAAGCTAGCCTCCCTTGAAGGCCTCTGAGTTCTCGGAGATTTCTCGGGGGACCCATCTCCATGATTGCCTTCGTCTTCTTAGGGTCTATATGGATTTCCTGGGTGGTAATGATAAAAACCAAGAATTTTTCACTAGATACGCCCAAGAAGGATTTTGTGGGATTCATTTTCAAGTTGTGCGCTCGCATCAGGTCGAATACTGTCCTCAAATCGTGCAGATGATCTTCCTTAGAGCGGCTTTTAACGGTGATGTCGTCGACGTAACACTCTACGGTTTTACGCAGGTGATCTCTGAAGATGACACTCATGGCTCGTTGATATGTGGCGCCAGCATTCTTTAAACCGAAGGGCTTGACTGTGTAGCAATACACACCTATTGGCGTTCCGAATGATGTATGCTTTTCGTCGTCAGGAAACATCTTGATTTGGTTGTATCCTGAGAAGCCATCCATGAACGACATGCGCTCAAAGCCACATGTGTTTTCAATCATTATGTCCGTAATAGGGAGAGGGAACTCATCCTTAGGACATGCTTCGTTCAAATTCCGAAAGTCGATGCAGATTCAGATCTTCCTATTTTTCTTGAGGACCAGTACTACGTTGGCGACCCAGTCTGGATGTTGTTCCTTCCGGATGAATCCGCTGGCTATCAGTTTGTTGATCTCAGCTTCGATAGAATTCATGATATCTGGGCGGAACCGTCGTTGCTTCGAAAACTCTAAAACTTGTTTTGTCCATAAAAAAAATTAATCAAAATTTGAATTTTTAAAAGTCAAACCCGCATAAAATTTAATTCCCTACAACATGGGAGTATTAGTTTTCAAATTTTCAAAGAATTAATAGATCAATATCTTAAAATACACCAAAAATAGTTTTTTGTAAAATCGAAACGGATTTCGACTTCCACCATACTCAGCATCTATGTATACAAGCTAGGTGAGGGCCTCATATATGCATATGTGACCAAGATACATGATGGTAACACCAGTATCACTCTTAATTCCAAGTTTTTCTACTAAGTCGATATTGGATTTTAACATAAAACCGTCACCCCACTATCCTAGACAGGACTATTATAGTCATTTACATATTTATTATTTAAATATTTATTTTATTTTTATTTTATTGTTAGTATATTGGCTTGATGGTTAAGCAATTATTTTTAGATAAATATATATATACTATAGAGTTTTTAGTTATAAAACTTTATTTAGAATTAATAAATATAGGATACAAGTATTAGTTTTGTTTATAAATAGTTTAGATTTTCTACTAAGTCGATATTGGATTTTAACATAAAACCGTCACCCCACTATCCCAGACGGACGGACAGTCAGAGAGGACCATCCAGACACTCGAGGATATGCTTCACACTTTTGTGTTAGATTTTGGGGGTTCTTGGGAGGATTATTTTTACCTTGTAGAGTTTGCTTACAACAACAGCTATGAGGCCAGTATCGAGATGTCGCCATTTGAGGCTCTATACGAACGAAGATGTCATACTTCTTTGTCATGGAATGATGTCGGCAAGAGAGTGTTGCTTTGTCCAGAGATGGTTATGGATGCAGCTGATAAGGTCAGGCTGATCAGGGATAGACTTCGGGTGGCTCAGGATAGACAGCGGTATTGGGCCGATAGCCACCGAAGACCGTTAGAGTTCGAGGTTAGTTTCATTTTACTATTTGTGCATGCTTGTGATTGGTGCTTAGGATTTGTGTGCTGAGTCTTGTTTTTTGTCTAGGTTGGCGATATGGTGTTCCTGAGGATTTCTCCGACATGGGGCATGATTTGTTTTGGCCGGGACGGGAAGCTTAATATGTATTTCATCGGGCCTTTCACTATTCTTGAAATGATTGGTGCAGTAGCCTATCGACTAGAATTGCTGCCTACGCTCGAGGGAGTTCATAATGTGTTCTATGTGTCGCAGCTGAGACGATATGTAGCAAATCCTAGCCATGTGTTGGATCATTCTGCGATAGAGGTGGGGCCTACTCTCAACAATCCAGAGCAGCCTGTGGAGATTCTGGATCGTCGGGAGAAGGTGCTCCGGAACCAGGTTATACCCTTGGTTCGTGTTGCATGGAGGCATCACTCTCCAGGTGAGTCTACCTGGGAGAGAGAAGATGAGATGCGAGAGCGTTACCCTTATCTCTTCGAGCCGTGAGGTATTATTCTCTTTTGTTTTGGTTTTGTTTCTTGTACCAGTTTGCTCTAATTTCGAGGACAAAAATTTGTTAGGTGGGTAGGTTTGTCACCCCCACTATCCTAAACAGGGCTATTATAGTCATTAACATATTCATTATTTAAATAATTATTTTAGTTTTTATTTTATTGTTAGTATATTGGCTTGATGGTTAAACAATTATTTTAAGACAAATATATATGTACTATAGAGTTTGTAGTTATAAAACTTTATATAGAATTAATAAATATAGGATACAAGTACTTAGTTTTCTTTATAAATAATTTAGATTTATTATTATAATTGTTTGGTATTTATACATTTATAGGGTATATATATATATATATATATATATATATATATATATATATATATATATATATATATATATATGGGGTTCTGTAATGAATGGCTTAACATGATATTACATCTACTTGATAATGTATAGTTCTCCACTTTGATTAACGGAAGTGCTTCGGATTTTTTCAAGAGCCTTTGCGAATTGCGACAGGAAGACCCTATATCTCCTCTTCTTTTCGTCATAGCTGCGGAAAGCCTGAGCTACAATTTGAATATCCTCTGCGAGAACACAGGCTTCATTCCATACTATTCTTCAAGTGGATGCCCGATCATTACACATTTAGCTTATGCTGATGATATACTGTTATTTTCAGGAGGAGATAAAAAATCTATCCAGAAGATAATGACAGTAGTTGGGCAATATGAAAAGGTTTCGGGCCAGAAGGTAAATGTTGAGAAGTCGGGTATCTATCTATCCAAGCATATTTCTGTGGAGAGAGTGGACGAGATCAGAACATCCTTTGGATTCATTGTGAATAGCCTTCCTATGACTTATTTGGGATCACCTGTGATAGCGGGTTTGAGAAATGCTGCTATGTTTGATGATCTGGTGTCTAAGATTAGATACAAAATCAGTGGCTGGCACAATAAAACGTTGTCGATGGGAGGAAGACTTATCCTTCTTAAGTCGGTCCTAACATTGATCCCAGTCAACACTTTGGCTGCCTGTAACCCTCCTGCCAGTGTCATTAAGAGAGTCGAAGATATGTTTCAAAGCTTTCTGTGGGGTTCTAAGCTTGGGTGTGACAAAAGAGTATAGGTGTCATGGTCGAAGGTGACTCATCCTATTGAGGAAGGAGGTCAGGGGATTCGTCGTCTACAAGATGTTATGGATGCTCTTACAGTGAAACTCTGGTGGAAAATCAGAACCTCTCATTCTCTTTGGGTTACGTTCATGAAGGCTAAGTATTATCCTTACACCCAACCATCTCTAGCTATTGTTTCATTGAGTTCATCTCATATATGGAAACGGATCCTCAACGGAAGAGATATAGGGGATGATCATATTGACATTTTACCTACTCAGGAGGGTATGGAAAATTATATATGGTCTCCTGGCAGATCAGGTTCATTCTCGATCACCTCTGCTTGGAATTGTATTAGGCTACGTCATGATGTCGATGAGAGATTCAATCAAATATGGGGATCTTGTATTCCTGCTAAGTGGTCTGTTCTATTGTGCGTGTCCTATGGTGCAAACTCCCTACCAATGATGTTATTCAGAGGATAGATTTTCAACTGGCTTCAGCTTGCCAATGTTGCTTGTGCCCGACTGTGGAGACTACTAGCCATATTTTATCTGATGGGGATTTGGCTAGGGAGGTTTGGAACTACTTCACAGGAGTTTATAGGGTCCAGGATACACCAGGATCAATCGAACAAAGACTTAGATCCATGTGGTCGAGAGGTCACAAACATACAAAACAAATTGCGGTTGGAGCTATTGTGTGGGTTCTCTGGAAAAACAGAAATAAATGGCGGTATGAAGGATACTCGTTCGGGGGTCACTAGCTTCTGTTTGAGGCTAAGCGGCAGATCAAGAAGGCGATGGTTCAATGCTCTCATGAAGGTCTTCCTGAAGGTTTCGAGTGAGCTCTATTATCCTTGTATTATGAGCTTTCAAGCTCCCTTTTGTAACCTGAGTTGGCACTCATATTATATCAATAAAATTATAGTGTTCCTATATATATATATATATATATATATATATATATATATATATATATTGTTAGTCTATTTGCAAACAATCGATGGAAAAACTCAGTTGCAATCCCTAAGAAGAGATGCAAAGAATGCAGTTGCAATCCCTAAAAAAGATATGCAAATAATGCAGTTGCAATCCCTAAAAAAGAGATGCAAATAATGCTGATTGCGTAGCCTAAACGATTAAAAAAATCGAATCGCGTTTGCAATAGCGGTTTCTCGAAGGCAACAAGAGATGATCAACAACAGTTGAGTCTCAGATTCTCGAAGGCAACAGAAAGAGGAAGGAAGAAGAAGAGCGGATCTCGCTGGGGTGTTGAACACCGGCGCTCAAAGCTATACCCGCAGTACGGATAAGCTCCCAGGAACCAGCAAGTTCAGGAGAACTTCTGGAACGCTCGTAAGTCAATATTTGAGACTTGAACGGGCTTCCTGGACTTAACAGACTCCCTCAACTCTCTTCTTGGTGCATCTTTCAAAGGAGGCCAAGGGGCTCTATTTATAGAGTGGAGTTGAGACTTCACCTCTTCTCCTATCCGATGTGGGACTAAAATACCAATACTCAAAAATAGAGTTTGATATTTTAGATCATCCCACAATCAGCATAGAAGTGTGCTAGTCCACGCCTACCCCCCGAACGCTCCCGTGCATGCACGAGACATCCTGGAGTCCGTGTCCGAGTCCGAGTCCGAGTCCGCACAACAAAAATTAACTTTCATCCTTGTTGGATTTAATCCTTTTTCCTTCTAGAGAAATACTTCCACATGGCACAAACTTGTTCCCCACTACACCTCATGTGCACACCTCAACACAAGCAATGCATTATATTGAGATACTCACCATTTGGTGTAGCCGATGTGGGACTATCTTTTCTAGTCCAAAGGCAAAAACACCAACAATCCCCCACATATCTCAATATATGGGTTGAGCGTTCCCCACAGTGATTGTCCATCATGCATTAGGAGAGATGTCGCTACGACTTGAATCTTCCCGCATAGGTTAAATAACAGCATGATACAAGAATGGACTAAGCCTTGAATTCTGCACCATAACTGCAATTCTTCCTACTCACATAGTGACATCAACTGTGCTTCTGGCTGCACATTGAAGGCCTTGTGCCAGCCTGGTTTCAGTGTATAATTTTTGGGCGTCTACAAGTTTACCCTCAAGAGACGGCCTGATATCTCTGTCCATACACTATAGGTGAGTTCTATATAAAGAGTCATTGGCATGAAGCATTGCGCTTCTTTGCGGTGCTACGCCGCTATGACATGGCTGACAAAGCCAAGGCATTACCCCTACCTGGGAACCTCATCGTAGTGTCATACTACTGTAGCATGAGGTCTCAAGCCTCTTTGTAGTGCCAAACTACCCAGCATGAAGCCTTGCGCTCCCTTGTGGTGTTACGCCACTATGACATGGCTTGCAAAGCCGAGGCTTTACCCCTACCTGGGTACCTCATCGTGGTGTCATGCCACTGTAACATGAGGACACCGGCCTCTTTGTAGTGCTGCCTACATCTCTTTATTACGATTATGCAACATTAGGCTACCTGCCTATATGCGGTGCTACGCCGCCTGTAACTTGGCTAACAAAGCCGAGGCATTACCCCTACCTGGGAACCTCATGGTGGAGTCACCCCACTGTAGCATGGAGTTGTAACACTCCTTTGTGGTTGTTGCGCCACCATGCTTCCTGTAAAGCATAACAGACCTTCACTCAGTCTGAGAACTCATTAAGGCATTATGCCATCCTTCTCACAGGATCAATTTTCCGTAGAAAATTCATAGTAGACAACAGTGGTTCTGGGTCCGAAACCCTTACATGTTCCGCAGAACAAGTGCCCACTGTTAACTAATATTTTTCCAGTCAATAGTCCTCCCTTGAATCAAAAAATTAGATATCTGGTAGATTTCTCTTTGAACCAATAACATAAAATTTATTGATAGGATTATAATGACACAATATTAGAATGCCTTCAAGCCCATCTTCCTTGCTGTGTCCTCGACCAGCTGACGCTTGAGACCCTTCGTGAACGGATCCACCAGGTTTTCCTGACTCCGAACATCGATCACTGCAATGACGCCCCTTTTTATGAGATCGTTCACTGCTCTGTGCTTCAACCGCACAGTCCTCTTCTTCCCGTTGAAGAGTTCATTTGATGCCACTGCTGCTGCCGCCTGGTTGTCACAGTATATCGGAATCGCCGGTATCTGAGCCCCAACCATTGGAAGGTCATACATGAGCTTCCGAAGCCACTCTGCTTCATCTGCTGCAGCGTCCAATGCAAAGAATTCAGATTCCATGGAGGAGCAAGATAACATAGTCTGCTTCTTCGACTTCCACGATATAGCAGCTCCACCCATGGCGAACACATATCCACCTGTGGAATATTCGCTCTCCACCTCTGAACACCAGCTAGCATCACTGAAGCCTTCCACTACTGACGGATCTCCGCTGTAGTATAGTGCATATGTCTGAGTCTTCTTGAGATATCTCATAACACGCTTCACAGCTTTCCAATGCTTTACGCCTGGATTGCTCGTAAATCGACTCAACATTCCCACTGCAAAGGCTATGTCAGGCCTTGTGGCAGTAGTAGCGTACATCAAACTTCCGATGACGCTAGCGTACTCCAACTGCCTGACGCTCTCCTTCGAATTTGGCTCCAGTTTCAGATCACTCCTGTACGGTGTATCAATAATAGGAAGATCTTGATACCCGTAGCGAGAGAGCATCTTCTCAATGTAATGAGACTGTGACAGCGCTATTCCAGTGCCTGTCCGGATGATCTTGAGCCCCAAGATTACGTCGGCATCCCCCAAGTCCTTCATACTGAACTTGGTCGAGAGGAATTTCTTTGTCTCTGCGACGCAGCTTAAATCCGTACCTAGGATTAGCATGTCGTCCACGTATAGACAAACGATTACTCCTCTTCCGTCAGCAAACTTCGTATAGACACACTTGTCAGTTTCACTGACCCTGTAGCCATTTGACCTTATCACCTTGTCAAACTTCTCATGCCACATTTTGGGAGCTTGCTTCAAACCATACAGAGACTTCATCAACTTGCAGACTTTGTCTTCCAGACCTCTGACGACAAAACCTTCTGGTTGTTGCATGTAGATCTCTTCGGTCAGCTCGCCATTAAGGAATGCCGTTTTCACATCCATCTGATGTATCACCAGCTTGTGTATTGCTGCTAAAGCAATTAACAATCTGATAGTTGTCATCCGAGCTACTGGAGCATAAGTGTCAAAGTAGTCGATCCCCTGCTTCTGAGCAAACCCCTTGGCCAATAGCCTGGCCTTGAACTTGTCAATGGTTCCATCTGCTTTCATCTTCTTCTTGAAGATCCATTTGCATCCGATGGGTCTTGCTCCTTCTGGTAGGTCGACCAATACCCATGTGTTATTGGAGGTGATTGAGTCAATCTCGTTGTCAATCGCCTCCTTCCAGAATATAGCATCTCTGGTCTTCATCGCCTCATCATAGGTAAGCGGATCTGCTTCCACATGATAGGTGACGAAGTCATCTCCGAAGTCTTTCGGCCTCCTCGCTCGCTTAGTTGACGGCTCAGCGAGTTCTGGTTCAGCTGATGTCTCCTCGACAACAGCTCCATCTTGGACTACCGGTTCGATAAAGACCTCTGTCTGCTTCGCACCCTCATTATTCTCCGGAATATCCGCGAGAACAATGTTCTTGTGCCTTGCAAATTTTTCTTCAAAATATTCAGCATCGCGAGATTCGATGATATGATTTGACTCGATATCAAGGAATCTCCGAGCATCACTCTTCTCGGCATACCCCAGGAAGATCGCCTTAGTAGTCCTTGTCCCCAGCTTCTGAATCTTCAGATCCGGGAGCTTCACATAAGCCAGGCACCCCCACACTCGAATGACATTCAGGTTGGGTCTGACTTTGAACCAGAGTTCATAAGGAGTTATGTCGGAAGTTGCATATGGCACTCTGTTCAGAATGAAAGTGGCCGTTAATGCAGCTTCTCCCCAATAGCACTTTGGGAGACCCGCAGTCAACAGCATAGAGTTCATCATCTCTGTCAACGTTCTGTTCTTCCTTTCTGCTACTCTCCGTTAGATTGTGGAGAATACGGAGCCGTCGTCTCGTTGATGATTCCATGTTCTTTGCAGAATGATAAGAATTCGTGAGACCTATATTCCCCACCTCGATCACTCCTCAGCCTCTTGAGTTGTTGTCCAGTTTGCCGTTCAGCCTCGGCCCTGAACTCCTTGAACTTCTCGAATGCTTCGTCTTTAGATTTGAGTAAATAGACGAAGGCATACTTGGAGAAGTCATCGATGAAAGTAATGAAATACTTCATCCCGGCCTTTGTAGAGAATTGTTTGAAGTCACAGATATCTGAGTGAACCAACTCCAGAAGATCTGTGCTTCGATGGACCCTGTGGAAGGGTTTCCTAGTGATCTTCGTTTGAGCACATATCTCACATTTCTCTACCTTACCCCCACACTTGGAGATAAGTCCTAGACTAGACATTTTGTTTATTCGCTTACAATGAACATGTCCTAGTCTATTATGCCACAACTCAAGAGAGTAATTCAAACTAGTGATAGCATTGACATTATTATGCTGGGTTACAACAAGCTGAATTTTGTACATTCCTTCAGTCTGAAAAGCTTTCCCGAAGAAAGTACCCTTCTTGGACATCACCATTTGGCCAGCATTGATGTCCATCCTCAAGCCTGCGTTGCAGAGCAGGCTCCCAGAGATCAGGTTCTTTGCGATTGCAGGAACATCCTTCACACCTTGAAGCGTCAGAATGTTCTCCGATGTAAGCTTCAGCTCCACCGTCCCGATCTCCAGTACTTCAGCTTGTGCCTGGTTCGCCATCATGACTTTCTCGGAAGTAGGCTCATAGGAGACGAACCAGTCCTTGTCTGAACAGACATGACATGTCGCGCCAGTGTCTATCCACCAGTCCAAGTCTGCCCCCACAGTTGCAACCTGTGCTATCATGGCAACCTGATTAGTAACCAAAGAAACCTTGTTAGGCTCACCTTGCTCTTTGGGCTTGGACTTGCATTCACTTTTATAGTGACCCTTCTTGCCACAGTTGAAGCAAGTCACATGGGACTTGGACTTCTGTTGCTTGAATCCTGGACCCTTCACTTTCAGATTCGAGAAGTCCTTCTTCTTGTGGTGAGAAGCCGCCTGCTTCCCTTTGTTCTCTCTAGTGGCTTGAACCAGATTCGTCGTTGCTAGTTGCTTGGACAGGGTGTCCAACTTCTGTTGAGAGCGCATTTCGTCCTCAACATGAATCTCGCTGAGGAGATTATCCAGGCTAATCTCCATCTTCTTCCTATGCATCCTTGCATAGATGTTGCTCCATCCTGGAGGAAGTTTTGCCACGATCCCTCCAACGACGAACTTGTCGACGAGGGGTATGCTATCATCCTCCAGTTTCTGGCGCAGCTTCAGGAACTCTTTCACTTGGGGCAGCATGGTCTTCTCGTCTTCAAAGACCCATTTGTGGTATTTTTCAACCATGAACATCTTCGACCGGGCCTCGTCGTCGTCATACAGCTTCCCCACGGACTCCCAGATCTCTTTGGCAGAAGTCCTCTTGTGTAGGACTCGGCCAGAGAGTCTTCCATGGAATTCAGGATCAGCAGCCTGCATATGCTGTTATCCTTTTTCCACTTCGTCTGCTTGCTCGTAGCAGCGGCCAGAACAGCAGCAGATCCTGTTGCTGGAACGATTGGTTCTTCCTCATCCAACACGTGATCAACATCCACGAGTTGAAGGTTCAGAGTCACCTTTCGCTTCCAGATCTGGAAGTGTTCGCCGTCGAATTTCTCCAACTTGTTAAAGCCGGTATCGACAAGCGAAGCACGAGTGTTTTCCATCGAATCGTATAGTTTTGAGATTGTTAGTCTATTTGCAAACAATCGATGGAAAAACTCAGTTGCAATCCCTAAGAAGAGATGCAAAGAATGCAGTTGCAATCCCTAAAAAAGAGATGCAAATAATGCAGTTGCAATCCCTAAAAAAGAGATGCAAATAATGCTGATTGCGTAGCCTAAACGATTAAAAAAATCGAATCGCGTTTGCAATAGCGGTTTCTCGAAGGCAACAAGAGATGATCAACAACAGTTGAGTCTCAGATTCTCGAAGGCAACAGAAAGAGGAAGGAAGAAGAAGAGCGGATCTCGCTGGGGTGTTGAACACCGGCGCTCAAAGCTATACCCGCAGTACGGATAAGCTCCCAGGAACCAGCAAGTTCAGGAGAACTTCTGGAACGCTCGTAAGTCAATATTTGAGACTTGAACGGGCTTCCTGGACTTAACAGACTCCCTCAACTCTCTTCTTGGTGCATCTTTCAAAGGAGGCCAAGGGGCTCTATTTATAGAGTGGAGTTGAGACTTCACCTCTTCTCCTATCCGATGTGGGACTAAAATACCAATACTCAAAAATAGAGTTTGATATTTTAGATCATCCCACAATCAGCATAGAAGTGTGCTAGTCCACGCCTACCCCCGAACGCTCCCGTGCATGCACGAGACATCCTGGAGTCCGTGTCCGAGTCCGAGTCCGCACAACAAAAATTAACTTTCATCCTTGTTGGATTTAATCCTTTTTCCTTCTAGAGAAATACTTCCACATGGTACAAACTTGTGCCCCACTACACCTCATGTGCACACCTCAACACAAGCAATGCATTATATTGAGATACTCACCATTTGGTGTAGCCGATGTGGGACTATCTTTTCTAGTCCAAAGGCAAAAACACCAACACATATATATATATTTATATATATATATATATATATATATATATATATATATATTTATATATATATATATATATATATATATATATATATATATATATATATATATATTTTAAATAAAATACTTTTTTTTTTTTTAAATAAAGGAATTGAAACAGGGGAGAAGCAAAAGAAGGGTTGAGGGGAAGCAGCCAAAGGTACAATTCAAGAAATATTACAATGCAAATGTCAGATGTCGCTACAGGTACCGTTGACATCTCTGCTGCTTCCCACCGAAACCAACTACAAAGTCCATATAATGTTTAGAACAGAATGGGGATGATGACTTCCCTCCACAATACAAATGCTTTATATCCAGGGCCTAACTGTAGCAGCACGAAACCAAATGCCAGCCAGATCATGGGATCTTCAAGGAATACCTGGCAAATGGTAACACTTAACTTCAAGAAATCAGTAATACACCACCAACTGCTTCAGAGAAAGTAATCTGGAGTTCTACGGGTAACATCAGGTTCTCCTCTCCTAGGTGCTGGTTCAAACTGGATAAATGTATGACCCTTGCAGTCATCAACTTCCAAGATTGAGGCCATGTTTCCACAACGATAGCAATAATTAGGTGCACTGAATATGGTTACCACCTTTTGCTCATGGCCCCAGTTATATCCTTCCATGACTAACTGATGAGCTCGGGCTATCAATTTAAGGTTGTTGGTGTAGTTAAATTGCTCTGATATATCTTGACCAAATGTATATCCAGCCCCACGAGGAGATATACCCCAACCACATCTGTCATCAGGGTCAGACCATAAGAGATCACACATTGGCCCTGTTAGCTGTGCTTGTGTGTTGCTCACACAAACAAGAGCAAAAGTTCAATTCCAGCCACTATTTAGTCAAGCTCAATTCAATTTTGACCGTTACTATTCATTTAATTTTCGTAACGTTTGGACTGTCCAGATACATTGTATCACATGTTTTCATGTATTTTATTATGTAACGTTAAGCATTTAATTGGTGATTTAATTCACCATTATTCCTATACGTAGGAATTCAGCCTATATAAATCAGATCATATCTCTTCTTCCATACACTGAAAAATTCCGTACAAAACCTCTCAAAAATTCTCATCTCCTCCGAAACGTTGCTCTTCTTCTTTTTTGTTGCTCTGGGCAGAGCTAAGTCGCGGGTCACTCTCTCTAAGTCGTGTGCGGCAAGGAGATTCCGGTGGAGCGGGGACTTTACCACTAGGAGCGTTCGGAAACAGTCTGCACATAGACCCGGACTAACTCTTAGGGCAGTGCTACGTGCGCGACTTCCCCGGAGGCCGGTAACATTTACATATTTAATTTTGTTTGCAGATTTTTTAAGCGAAGAATATTGAAGAAATTCCAACAATCTAAGAGTTAGTTCAAATAAAATAAATAAATAAATCTTACTAGCAATATTCCTATAAATTTCCTCGCTTATCTTTCTTAACAATAGCTTTTGGTATTAGCAAAATAGCTTCTACTATGTTGATGTTACTGTCAAAATTCGTACTGCTAATAGCTTATGTTAAACAGTAATCTTCTCTTAAAAATAGCTTCTGCTAATTTTTCTATGTTAACAAACAAACAAACAAAAAGGAAAAGAAGAAAAAAAAAATACATGGAGCCAAACGCTTGTGTTGGTTTTGAGAACAGTAGTTTTGAAAAAAGAAGATACTGTGGAGTAGCTTAGCAGTCCACTTGGCTTCAAACTCTATGTTGAAGATGAAAGTGCATGGGCAAGTGGGATCTCGCCTCCTCTATTAAAAATCCTTGGTTATTGTTTCTTTGCAATAGCTTCTGTTAATTTACTTATAACCAAAACCTTGTGGTTACTGTTACCAAAAGTTTTTCCTTGACTTCTCATTACCAACCGGTTTCATATTGTTAAGTTCTTTACTGTTACCAAGTGCTTTTCCTATTAGCAAAAGTTTTTGTTAAATTCTTTACTGTTAATTTTGTTACTGTTATGTTAAACTCATTAATTTTAATTTAACTTAGCAAAATTGTCTGTTAAAATTCTTACTGTTAAAACTCTCTACTTCAGTTAAATTTGTTAACGTTTTATTAAACAATTGCTACGACTAAGAATATTCTTTTATAATTGTCTACTGTTAAATTATTGTCACATTTTATTGCTTAATAAATATTCGTTAATATATATATATACTAGACAAATATTTATTGCTGCCATTACAAATAAGTAGCATATTGTTCAACAAACATTTGTTACAAATTGCTCTTATTAATAGCATTTTTCTATTGTTCAAATTAATAGTTGTCAAATCGGTAACATATATATTGTTGTCAGTTATATAACATTTATTGCTACACAATTCTCTTATATAATTGTCCTTATATATGTACCATTTTGTTAAACAAATATTAGCTAGATTTTGTATAGAAATTGTTTAATATTTGTCAAATATTTGTCGTACTTATTATAGTTGGTTAAAGCTTTTGTTACTTCGTAGGACCAAAATTATTATAATTATTTTGATTTTAGAAATTGGTCATTCTCATAAACATTAGTGAATCAATACTTTTGTGATCTCTCTAGTTTTCGATCATTGCTAATTTCCTATTTAAAATTTGTGGCTCACTACCAACAAACTATTTGTTACCTTTGAAATATTTGACATTAGTAACAAATTGTTATTATTGGTTTAAATAGACATTTGTTATCTCAGTGGAATAAGACTAATATTATCAATTGTATTTTTATAAATTGACACCTTAAACAAACATTATTGTGTTACTACATTTTGTCGATACTAGTTTTTTTTTCTACTCAATATTTTAATTTAGGCTAAAGTAAACAGGTTATTGATTTAGTAAATTCCTTTATTTTTGAAAGTTTTAAAGTAGAGATTTGTTTGGGTACAAGCCGAAAGGGCCCTTCTGTCAACAAGGCGAAAAATCGTCTAAGCGACCGGTACTTAAGTGTTCCTAGTGAACCTCCGCTTGCTGGGATCCGGCCCCTACAGCTAACCCAACCTTATCAAAACTTGAAAAACCAAAATTTTAAAGGTAAATTACTAAAATCATTTAAACCGTTAATTTTTAGCTTAAACCATCTTTATTGAGTAAACCCTATAGAAATCTATGGCAAATCCAAGCCTAATCACCAAGGAGACCTCCTTTAAAGGGAAAGGCTCTAACAAGCCAGAGGCTAACATGATTCTGAATGAGTTTTATAGCTCCTTCGGGCCTGTAAGCTATCAACCTATAATAAATATATTTTTTATCACTCTGATGATTGGTGGTTGGATTATGGAGCAAATGTTCCAATTTCTTTTGATCGCTCTAGTTTTTCAAACCATCAAGAATCGGGTGGAGGAGGTGTGACCCTAGGAGATGGCTCAACAGCACAGATTGTAGGAAGATGAAGAATTTATTAAAGATGACATCAGAAAAATTCTAACTTTCCATGATGTACTTCATGTGCCGTCGGTTAGAAGAAACCTAGTTAGTGGATCCTTCTTGTAGCCTCAGGATACAAAATTGTAATGGAGGCAAATAAAGTAGTTTTCTCTAAGAATGATTTATTTGTGGGGAAAGAATTGTGAAAGATGGACTTTTTATTTTAATTACTATGAATAAAATTTTAAATCCTTCTTTGGTTGTTTCTAATTTTGAATCTTCAAATGTTTGGCATGGTAGACTAGGTCATGTAAATTTAGGATCTATTAAAAGGATGATGAACTTATATCTGATATCTAAGACTCATATGGATGATGAACACAAATGTGAGATCTGTGTTCAATCCAAACACACAAGATTGCCTTTCAAATATGTTCATAGGGATTCTGAACTCCTAGAACTTATCCAGTGACGTTTGTGACTCCAATGGAGTCTTAACCCGAGGTGGTAGGAAATACTTTGTCATTTTTATAGATGATCATTCAAAGTATTGTTACACCTACTTTCTTAAGACCAAAGATGAAGTTCTACACAGATTCAAGGTCTAAAAGTTTGAAGCTGAGGATCAGTTAGATAGAAAAATTAAAATCCTTAGATCAGATCGTGGTGGAGAGTATACCTCAAATGAAATGACTAACTTCTGTGAAGCGCATTGAATTATTCGTGAGGTTACCGCTCTTTATTCACCACAGTCCAACGGAGTTGCTGAAAGGAAGAATCGCACTCTGTTAGACATGGTCAATGTCATGCTTCTCAGCTCAGGTGCCCCTGATATTCTATGGGGAGAAGCCCTTTTGTCAGCCTGTTATATCCTTAATAGGATATCCAGTAAGACTAATGATAAAACCCTATATGAGTTATGAGAAGGTTGAACCCCAAGGATTAGTTACCTCAATGTTTGGAAATGTCTAGCTAAGGTAGGATTTTTTGAACCGAAAAGAAAAATGATTGAAAAGAACTTAGGAGAAGGATTCTACACATTTTTTGATAGAGGGTGACCCCTCAACTTTTGAATAAGCCATATCTTCTCCTTATGTCCCTTTCTGGAAAGAAGCTATTAACAATGAGTATAACTCCATTATGGAGAACAATACTTGGCTTTTAGCAGACCTTCCTTTAGGTAACAAACCTATAGGTTGTAAGTGGATCTTTAAAAAGAAACTTAGAGCCAATGGTACCATAGAGAAATACAAGGCTAGGCTAGTAGCCAAAGGTTTTACCCAGAAAAATGGATTAGATTATTTTGATACCTACTCTCCTGTATCTAGAATTTCTTCTATTAGAACCCTCCTAGCCCTAGCTTCCATTCATGACTTGCTGATCCATCAAATGGATGTAAAGACAACATTTCTAAATGGAGAATTAGAAGAAGAAATATATATGGAACAACCTGAAGGTTTTATTGCTAAAGGTCAATAAAATAAGGTTTGTAGATTAGTAAAATCTCTTTATGGCCTAAAGTAAGCTCTCAAGCAATGACACAACAAATTTGATAAAGTCATTAGAGAATTTGGTTTTGTGCCAAATGAATATGACAAATGTTTGTATTCCAAAAATACAAATAAAAGTTGTGTTATCTTATGCTGGTATGTTGATGATATCCTTATTTTAGGATCTTCACTGGAATTGATAAATAACACTAAGAATTATTTATCTAACCAGTTTGATATAAAAGACATAGGTGAGGCAAACCTGATCCTAGGAATGTAAGTGTCCAAATGCAATGAGGGATATACTCTATCCTTAGCACATTCAATTGAGAAAATGCTAAGAAAGTTTGAGTATTTTGACAAGAAACCTGCCCTTACTCCTTATGATAATAATGTTGTTCTCAAGAAGAATGAAGGATCTCCTATAGAACAACATAGACATTCACAAGTGATTAGGTCCCTTATGTACATAACAAATAAGACCAGACCTAATATTGCATTTGCTATTGGGAGACTAAGCAGATATACTAGTAACCCAAACCAATCATACTGGACTCTTTGGACAGAGTATTTAGATATCTTAAGGGAACTCTAGATTATAATCTTCATTATACTAGACACCCTGATATCATAAAAGGTTACTCTGATGCAAATTGGATAACTGATTCACATGATGTGAAATCCACTACTGGATATATTTTTACCCTAGCAGGAGCTGCGATCTACTGGGGATCATGTAAACATACTATCATTGCCATAAGTACTATGGACTCTGAGATGATAGCTTTAGACACTACCTGTACAGAAATCGAATGGCTTAGAAATCTTATTATGCATATACATGTTCCTGCAATTTCTATAAACTGTGATAATAAATCTGTTATAGAACTACTAAAACATGATTCTGTGAATGCTAAGATGAACAGGAACCTGCAGCTGCACTTCAAGAGCCTATTGGACAAATTTATGGTTCTTGACTATAAAGTTATTAAAGAACTTTACAGATCTCTTGACGAAGAGTCTGTTTACTCTTGACGAAGAGTTTGTCTAGGACATTTATCCTAGAATCATCGAGGGGGATGGGGTTAAGCCCATAGTATAGTCACCAGCAGTGGCAACCCAACCGAGTCTGACTGGAGATCCCAAGAAGCCGGTTCAATGGGTAGAAACAAGCTGGACTAGGTGACTATTATGGAACACTGACCTGAGATTAAATTCTCTTTAAAATAAAAGCCCAAGAGGCTGTACATGTGTACATTAATATCCCATCCCTATGGTGATAGTGTTCCTTGTGTGATATGGATAGGGTGAGCTTAAGCTCTTAATAAGTCCGAGCATGATATGCAGGGTTGATTCCTATCACCAACCCTTAAGGACTTACCTATATGAGATGTCGTGAAGGCCGCGACTATAGGACAGGGCGATCCTAGACAACTCTCATGAATGTGTAAAAGTGCGCATGGCCAATCAAACGCGCCACCCGATAGACACAAGTACCTCTAGCGTACTATGTGTGCTATTTTCTGAGTCTGATTCAAGAAGACTGATTCAAGGCGTAGTCCATCAAGCTCTTCTTCAGACAAAGACAACAGTCACTACGTGAGATTCAAGGCTGTAGTCCATCTCATTTATGCATAGTATTCAACTGCCCAGAAATTTTTCTTATCCTTCTCCTATTTTTCTTTCCTTCTATTATCTTGGAACTTGACCTTTTGGGGGGGGATTGTTAGCTGTGCTTGTGTGTTGTTCACACAAACAAGAGCAAAAGTTCAATTCCAGCCACTATTTAGTCAAGCTCAATTCAATTTTGACCGTTACTATTCATTTAATTTTCGTAACGTTTGGACTGTCCAGATACATTGTATCACATGTTTTCATGTATTTTATTATGTAACGTTAAGCATTTAATTGGTGATTTAATTCACCATTATTCCTATACGTAGGAATTCAGCCTATATAAATCAGATCATATCTCTTCTTCCATACACTGAAAAATTCCGTACAAAACCTCTCAAAAATTCTCATCTCCTCCGAAACGTTGCTCTTCTTCTTTTTTGTTGCTCTGGGCGGAGCTAAGTCGCGGGTCACTCTCTCTAAGTCGTGTGCGGCAAGGAGATTCCGGTGGAGCGGGGACTTTACCACTAGGAGCGTTCGGAAACAGTCTGCACATAGACCCGGACTAACTCTTAGGGCAGTGCTACGTGCGCGACTTCCCCGGAGGCCGGTAACATTTACATATTTAATTTTGTTTGCAGATTTTTTAAGCGAAGAATATTGAAGAAATTCCAACAGGCCCCTCATGAGGAACTTCTTGAACACGGTCAAAGTTGCGTATGTTATCAAGCGTTTCAATAGATGGTGATAAACCACCATGCAGGCAAAAAAATTCTGATTCAACCAGTGCTGTCAACGGAAAATAATCGAAAAGATCAGTGAAGATCTTCCACACATTTGGATTACCATATTTTCGTAGGCACTCATCATAAAACCCATAAACCTGTGTAATCTGGCGACTTTCATGGTTACCCCTAAGGATGGTAATGCGCTGTGGATATCGTATCTTCAGGGCCACCAGAAGCGTAACAGTTTCAACAGAATAGTAGCCACCGTCAACGTAATCCCCCATAAACAAGTAATTGGTATCTGGACACTTTCCACCAATTTTAAATAGTTCAAGAAGATCATGAAATTGACCATGTATGTCGCCACAAATTGTTACAGGGCTTTTGACAGGCTGGACATTGCTTTCTTCCATCAAAATTTCCTTGGCTTTGTCCGATAATACTTTGACCTCTTGCTCGGAGAGGGGCTTGCACTGCATGAGCTGCGCGATCTGCTCGTCGAGGTTGCCGCCATGGGAGGAGTTAGGAGGAGCCGATTCCATCAGAAAAGTTCCGAAACCCTAAATTTTGTCTCACCTCTCTTTCAAATTTTTTTTTCTCTTTTCTTTTTATGCTGATGATAACAGTAAGGAGGAGGAGGGGAGGACGAAGAGGAGCTCACTCTCTCATATATATATATATATATATATATATATATATATATATATATATATATATATATATATATATATATATATATATATATATAATATATAATATATATAATATAATATATATTTATAATATATATATATATTATAATATATAATATATATTATAATATATATATTATAATATATATTTATAATATATATATATATATATATATATATATATATATATATATATATATATAGGAAGCGGATCAAAAGTCCCCCTTAGAAAACTTCCTAAAAAATCCCTCACTCTCAGCCGTCCATTTAATGTTAATATTAATGTTAATGTTAATATTAATGTTAAATACTAAAATTAACATTAAAATTAATATTAACATTAACATTAACATTAACATTAACATTAATATATTAACATGAACATTAACATTAATATAAATATAAAAATAAAAATTAATATTAACATTAACATTAATATTAGTGTTAATATTAACATTAATATTAATATTAATATTAATATTAACATTAAATGGATGGATGAGAGTGAGGGGGTTTTTAGGGGGTTTTATAAGGGAGGCTTTTGATCCGCTCCCATATATATATATATATATATATATATATATATATATATATATATATATATATATATATATATATATATATATATATATATATATATATATATATCACTATCAATAAAAAAAGAAAAAGTATTTTTTAAAATAATAAAATATGTTATAATGGAGGTGAGAAATATGTAAATGAATGTATGTATATATGTATATATATGTGTGTGTGTGTGTGTGTGTGTGTGTGTGTGTGTGTGTGTGTGTGTCTATATATATATATATATATATATATATATATATATATATATATATATATATATATATATATATATATATACCTCGTCGAGCCTGCGATGAGACTCCACTTGGGTATCGGCGATTCGGATCCATTCCTGGAGCGATGGACCGGGGACAGCCTAATCCCGAGTCTCACGGAGACCCCGAGAGACAGTAGGATCAAAGAGTTGTGGAACTCCATCACTAACGACTGGAACTGGGACAAAATTTGTGAATGGTCCGGTAACGAAGCGGTAGACAGCATCCAGCAGATCGGATTAAGTTTCGGAAGCGATGTCGATACGCTCAGGTGGACTCTCGAGGCCTCCGGGCATTCTCAGTGAGGTCGACGAGGATCGCTGTCCAAGGGATGGGGCATCCGCAGCGCACCGTTGCGTGCTACTGGCAAACCTGCTTCCCAAGGAAGTGGTCCTTCCTCATGTGGAGAGTCATTAGAAAGAAGCTGCCAATTGACGAGATCCTCAACACTATGGGAATTAGCTTAGCGTCATCCTGCACTTGCTGCCCAGATCGTCAGATGGAGACCATTGACCACACATTCTGTCAGGGGATCCTGCCAGGCAGCACTTGGAGGACCCTTAACCAGTACTACAACATCGAGCCGGGTAGTGGACGCTTCCACGATCTGGCGGCCTCATGGGGTTCCGCCTCCCATGGCCACCAGATCGTCGCAGCGGCCGCCACGTGGGTGATTTGGAAGAATCGCAACAAGACGAGATACGAAGGTCACCAATACTCATCCGACCAGCTCATTCGGGAAGTCTTCCGCCAATGTCGTAAGGGGAGCACCCAGTGCTCCCACAGTCCGAGAACATTCGGGTCCCCGACCCTCCTAGCTCTTAGTGTTGTGTTGTTGCCCCCCTTCCTTCGTTTCTTTTTTGGTATACTTGTATAGGCTAAGTCTTTTTGTGCCTTGTATACGTGGTCAGGCTTCGGCATTTTGAGCCTTGATTAATAAAATAAGGGGGTTTCATATATATATATATATATATATATATATATATATATATATATATATATATATATATATATATATATAAATGAAAAAGAAAAAGAAGAAAAAAAAAAGGAAACAGAACACATACACGCAGCCACCCCTCCCCCAAACCCGCGCGCACCCTTCTCGTTCCCTCCCGTAAAACTACTTCACATAGGGAGTTTTCTACACGAAACTCAACCCCAACCCAACACCACCCAAACCCAACGGCCACCTCGCCGTCGTCGACCACCGCAGGCCGCCGCACGAGCCCCGACGGCGGGCCAAAGTCGCGCGCGCGCACACAGCCGCACAGGGAGCTCTTTCATGTACCCTTCTTCCTCGTCTTGTATTTTCGTGCACACTCGATCAAATCGAGATCCGTAAAATCCTACGTGTAGCCGACATAACCCTCTAGGAAACCATTCAAGTAGAATGAATTTAGGTGCACTGAAATGACATAAAATTTGACACAAAATTCACGAAAAACCTGTACGGAACGAACCAAAAAACCCGTTAATGGACCAGACTTTGAGGGCGATTTCTCGCCAATCCAGCGATAGATTAAAAATTATGTTTGAAGAGACTTATAGAAAACCTATAGGGCTTCGTAAAACATATTTTAGCTTCTGATTTCATCAACAGTATGTCACGAAAATTGATTTCAAAAATCAGGAAAAATAGCGTTTCAAAAACCAAAATTTTAAAAAAAATTCCCGATACGGCATGCGTCCCGACAAATTCGACGACGTGGTCGCAACCCGTAAGCATTAAAAGGCGCATACGGATGTTGTGGACCTGTGGAATTCGACGGAACTCGATTTCGCTGTGTGTGCGCGACAAAATCAATGTGTATCCGTCGAAATACCCCGTGTCGACCCTTTTTCGAATTTGTCAATTACTTTGTGCACATTCGTCATCTCGAGACAAAACTTCGCCAACAGGACCGTATCATTTTTTTGTCCTATATGCCAAGTTTGGTCCAATTCTGAGAAGGTCGACTGGAACGCTATTTGGCGGACCCGCGACCCGATCCAACGGGCGAATTTGTGCACAGCCCACCAGAATCCAACTTTGGACATACGGTTGGGTTCATCTCATAAAAATGGACCCGTAGACATATATTTGATGACTTCAGAGACCATAGATACCGACACATTTTTCGGTGCAAAACTGGTCCAACGGTGGACATCTTTTTGGCCCAAAATTACCGTTTTGCCTCTGTGTCCAGAATTGGACTTATGGGTAGGCTATCGTAGCTAATTTGACTATTTTGAATACATTGGTAACGTCTGTTTTAGCTTTCAGGGACTGTTGTGCGAGTTAACCTTTCGTGGCTCATTGAGTGATTGGTAGTTTTGATTTTCCTCAGCTCAGGACAGTAGGTGAGTATATTCTCTGATTGTTTTCATTAGGCTTGTCAATGGTAGCTTATTGGTCGGATATTGGCATTACCATATCCGAACCATTAACTATCGGATATATCCAATAACTATCCGATATCCGATCGGATATAATTTTTGGCTACCATATCTGTTACCAATAATTTTAACGGATATCAGATAATATCCAAACCAATAAGATTACTAAAAAATTAAAAAAGGGAAGAAAAAAAATGAATTTAAACATTTTGGTTGTCACCTTGCTGGTTTAGATCGGGTAGATACTTCAAAATATGTTTTTCAACCGCTTGCAAGGTGACAACCAAAACATTTTAACTCTTTAGATATGATATAACGAATATATTATAGTATATATGTTGCTAGAAATTTAAGTTCAACCCTATGGTACCGATCTAACCACTTAAAGTGGCTGAAAAACATAGTTTAAAGTATCTACACTTTCCAATAAGTTTTTGCTGAAAAACATATTTTGTAGTAAATATCATTTTAAATTTATTAAATAATTTAAATATTATTGGTTCGGATATTATTGGTTCGGATTTGACACTTACCGTATCTGCATCCGATATCCGATAAATATCCGATATGATATTCGAATCCGTATTCGTATCCGAAATTTCGGATATTTTTGATTCGAATACTGATCGGATACGAATTTTCGGTCTACCATTGACATGCCTAGTTTTCATTGCTTTGATATCTACTATATCCGATTTATTTGTAGTATTTTACTTAATTTTCGACACGAGGATACACGGACTAGTATAGATTGGATCTTGTCATGAGATGTTGTTCCTGGATTACTAGGTATATGGGTACATTGTTCGATCTTGTTTCCTGTACTTGTATAGACACCGATTTGGAAGTGGGCTGGCCCCCTGCTTTTTAAATCTCGTGTCATGACGTGTCATGGTTGGATCCATTATACTATTCGGGGACGGGGAGTTATTAGAGATTATGTGATCATTACCCCACCTGTTACTACTTGTGCATAGCTCCACCCTCACCACACGTAGGGTGTAGCCTGACATGTTACTACTTGTGCATAACTTTCCATATTGGCCGGCTTGATCCCATATATGGGCTTCCTGTGATAGTCAGTCAAATGGAACAGCCTGATCTGGACCCAAACCGATCATATGACGCTCTAATATCTCATGGTACTTACTTTTTATGTTTATATCATACCCAGATTACTTCTACTGCTTATACTACAGTTTTATCTTATATCTCACCCATGATATGATATCCAGATCTCTTGTACAGTTTTACTTTCAGTCTTGATATTTCATCATGTATTTCGTTATAATTGTCACTTATAGTACTTGTCAATTCACATGGAACTGCTATTAGTGTTTGTACTTGCTCATATCCTGACAGGATAACCCCGTTGTTTTTCAGAGGACTTAGATACAGATTGTCCGACCTACTACGGGTTTGGCATAGATGGAGTCTACGATCAAGGCCTGCCTATGGACCCGGTGCACATAGAGGACGCACCGCCTGTAGTGACTTAGTTCAGTTAGATTCTGTTTAGATTTGTATTTCAGTTTCACTTACTAAGTCAGCTGAAGTTATTTGGGATTGTTATGTCTTTACATTCTGAATTGTTGTTGTGATTCTGCCTTTATTTCAGTCTAGCTATTTCCATTCCTTATATTTATCATCGTGCTTATCTTCCTTAGAAGTATGTGGTTGGGTTGTGATTATATTCCTCTGTGCGGAGATGACAGGTTATATTATTGTGTCAAGATATCATATGTTGTAGATAACCCTTACAGATTTCTACCGTCCATACTGCGGCGTAGGCTGGACGTACCCACGTTCTCGTGCCCCTAAACAGGGTACGGGTCGTGACAAAAACCAAAATCTAGCTCAAACCAAATTTAGAAACATGTACGTAACTAAAATCATAAGGGAAACATATTTAACGAAACAAGTTTTGGAATAAAATGAGCTATCAATACCAAGGGAAACAAAAATGACAATAATTAAGGTTGTTCAGTAATTCGGCAAGATGTACTTCCCTAGGTTAAGCTCCAAACCTAATCTTTCACTCCACCAATAAGAGGGGTACGAAACCATACTCTAGGCCTCAAGGCCATGCTTTCCTCAGCTTGAGGAAGAGAAATGAAAATGAAGAGGGAAGAAAGAAAGAATAAAAAAAGAGAGGAGAGAGAAAGTAAAAGTTTATATATAGAAGGAGAAATTAATTGTGACCGTTGGATCACGATCCACGTCACGATCTAAATCGATCCTAACCATCCACAAAAAAACAAGTATCCATTGGATAATATGATGCATATATACTATTCATGAAAATATCTAAACATTATTCACGAAAATATCTAAATACTATTCATCAAAATATCCAAAATATTATTCATGAAAATATCGAAAATACTATTCATGAAAATATCGAGAAATAAAAAAAATCTAAAAGTGGAAAATATCTCCCGGACGGTATGTCGTTGGTATACACCGGTATGCTGGCGGTATGCTGATCAAGAAGAAAATCTATAAGTAGAAATTTTTTAAAGTATTTCGAAAACCAAGAAGATACAAAATACGTATCCGTATAAAAATACCAATACTGTGAGACGAGTCTTACAACCCAAGGCCTAAGAGGAGCAGCGATGCTATGGGTATTGGTACCAATGTAGGACCGGCCAACCGTTCTCATATCCAGCCGAGGTCGTTTCAGCAGCACCAGCATCAACATCACCAGCCATGCACCAGTCCATACATATCCCCTACAGGTGCAGAGGTAGGCCGTCCAGTATGCGTTCTGCAGGAAGCCAGGACGCACTCGAGAGGTCTGCAGGAAAAGGTTGGGCATCTGTCTTTTCTATGGATCGCCTGACCACCAGTTAAAGGATTGTCTGGCCCGTTCAGCTCAGGGAGGTGCAGCTAGAGCACCTTCTGCTAGAGCTCTAACAGTACCCACCGTCCAACCGAGGGGTCCACCACTTCCGACTCAATAGCAATATTTTGCCCAGCACCAGCAGTAGAGGGGTGCACCTCAGGATAGAAGAGACAGAGTTTTATTCAATCATGCTACGATATTCAATCCGTTGAGAAAGCCATTGATAACAGAGTTCTTAGATATTTTTCCTGAAGAGTTGTCGGGGATGTCGCCGTACAGGGATATTAAGTTCTCTATAGACTTGGTGTCGGGCGTGGAGCCTATCTCGCAGCACGTCTATAGGATCAACAACAGTGAGTTAGCATAATTGAAGAAGCAGGTTGATGAGCTACAGGACAAAGAATTCATCGAATCTAGTTCTTCACCATGGAGCTCTCCCGTTTTGTTTGTACCAACAAAGGATGGATCGGTACGCATGTGCATAGACTACAGGGTACTGAACAACCTCACTATCAAGAAAAAATACCCACTGTCGAAGATTGATGACTTGTTTGATCAGTTGAGTGGCATGAAGGTATTTTCAAAGATAGACTTGAGGTCGGGATACCATCAGCTGAAGGTAAAGAATGAAGACATTTCGAAGACTGATTTTTAGACTTGGTATGGCCACTATGAGTTCACCGTTATGCCATTTGGATTGACTAACGTCCCGGCGACATTCATGAACTTGATGAACACGATATTCCATCAGTACCTTGACATGTTCCGGGTGGTCTTCATTAATGACATTTTGGTCTACTCGAAGATGCTAAAAATACACAAGGAGTATCTGAGGATTGTGCTAGAGACTTTCAAGAAGGAGCAGCTGTATGGGAAGCTGTCAAAGTACCAGTTCTTTCTGGAGTAGATGGAGTTCTTGGGTCATATTGTGACCGAGAAGGAGATCTCAGCAGATCCAAAGAAGATTTTAGCAGTTGAGTCTTAGTCCACACTAAGCACAATTGCAGATATTCATAGCTTTTGGGTCTGGCAGGCTACTACCAGAAGTTCGTTCAGGACTTTTCTCGGATTGTAGAGCCGATGACTAGACTCACCAGGAAGGACTTGGAGTTTGTCTGGACCAAGAAGTGTTATGCCACCTTTGATGAATTGCAGAAGAGGTTGACCACAGCTCATATCCTGACGTTGCCATCGGGGACAGATGATTTTACTATCTATAGTAACGAATCTGGAAAAGGCGTGGGTTGTGTTATTCGGCAGCACGGGAAGGTGATTGCCTATGCATCCAGACAATTACGTTCTCATAAGAAGAAATACCCGACCCATGATCTGGAGTTGGCAGCTGTTATCTTTGCTCTGAAGCTGTGGAAGTACTACCTGTACGAAGAGTCTGTAGAGATCTTCACATATCACAAGAGCTTGAAGTACGTGTTCACTCAGAAAAAATTGAATATGAGACAGAGATGGTGGCTAGAGCTGATGAAGGACTTCGATATCTCATTGCAGTATCATCCCAGGAAGGCCAACATAGTTATCGATGCCTTGAGCAGGTATTTGGTAGCTATATATTTGATGGTAGATCAGCATCTATTGGCAGATCTGGATAGTTTGGGTATCGAGGTGATCGTTCCTGGGATGGAGATACAGATATGGGGTTTGTAGATTTAGTCTGAGTTGATGGATAGGGTCAGATCAGCAAAGTTGATGATGTGACTGTGAGGAGCATCAGAGAGCAGGTCAGGCGGGGTTGTTGGATGATTTCTCTATCGTCAAAGATGGGTCATTGAAGCACGGTATAGATTTTGCGTGCCTAATGGAGAGCTTCGGGAGGAGGTTCTTCAAGATGTGTATCGCACTCAGTACTCTATGTATCCTGGTGCCAACAAGATATACAGAGATCTGAGAGAGCATATGGTATGGTATGAAGCGGGAGGTGGCACAGTTCGTATCCAGATGCTTAGTGTGCTAACAGGTGAAAGCCGAGAGGCAGAGGCCAAGAGGTCTGCTTCAGCCATTATTAATTCTAGAGTGTAAGTAGGACCACATTACTATAGATTTTGTGTTTGGACTTCTACGATCTCCCGGAAGGAAAGACGCAATTTGGGTCATCTTTGATAGATTGACCAAATCGACCCACTTTTTACCTTTCAAGGTGGGCTTGTCTACGAAAAAGTTGGCCAATATGTATATGAGATAGATCGTCAGGTTGCATGAGGTTCCTGTGAGCATAGTCTCGGATCAGGATAATCGCTTCACTTCTTACTTCTGGAGGAGTTTGCGAGCTAGCTTGGGCACTCAGCTCAAGTTCAGTACCGCATATCACCCCCAAACAGATGGGCAGTCGGAGAGGACCATTTAGACACTCGAGGATATGCTTCACACTTGTGTGTTAGATCTTAGAGGTTTTGGGAAGGACCATCTCTACCTGGTAGAGTTTGCGTACAACAACAACTACCAGGCCAGTATAAAGATGTCACCATTTGAGGCTCTATACGGATGGATGTGTCACACTCCCTTGTCTTGGGACGATATTGGCGAGAGAGCTTTACTTGGACCAGAGATGATTATGGATGCAGCGGAGAAGGTCAAGCTGATTAGAGATAGACTTCGGATAGCGCAGGACAGACAGCAGCATTGGTTAGATAACCACCGGAGACCGTTAGTATTCGAGGTATAGTTTTAGTTCTTTGGTTTGTGCTTGCTTGTGATTGCTTGCTTTAGGATTTGTGTTAAGTCTTATTTTGTGATAGGTTGGCGATATGGTGTTCCTGAGGATTTCTTCGGCACGAGATACGATTAGCTTTGGCAAGTACGGAAAGCTTAATCCGCGATTCATCGGACCTTTCACCATACTTGAGAGGGTCGGTGCAGTGGCCTATCAACTAGACTTGCTGCCTAAAATAGAGGGAGTTCACAACATATTCCATGTGTCGCAGTTGAGATGGTACGTGGCAGACCCTAGTCACATATTAGATCACTCCGAGATAGAGGTGCACCCTACTCTCAGCTATCCAGAGCAGCCTATGGAGATTCTGGATCATCGAGAGAAGGTGCTCCGAAAGCATGTCATTCCTTTGCTTTGCGTCGCATGGAGGCATCATTCTCCATGTGAGTCTACTTGGAAGAGAGAGGACGACATGCGGGAGCGACACCCTTATCTCTTTGAGCCTTGAGGTATTGTTTTTCTTGTTCTTGCTTGTATTCTTATGCTAGTTTGTCTTTAAGTTTGATGAAAAAAAAATTTAGGAGGGTAGATTTGCCACTACCATAATCCCAAATAGGGTTATTTTTCTCACTTTATATTATTCATATTGTGCGTATAGATATTTAATTAACTACATGTGTTAGTTGCATTTATTAGTTTACTAGCCTATTTATTGGACCCTTGATTTGTGAACCTATTGGACTTGTCATGACCCATGGACCCACATTTTAGGTTGGACACAATTAGACTCATTTAATTCATAATAGGTCATGAATAGGTTTAGAACTAATCAACCACTTAGGGTAAATATTCTCCTACATTAACTTAAGTCTTCATGACAACTTAAGGGCATTATGGACATTTTCCATAGACTCTAGGGTTTTCTATATGCTGGCCAAACATGGAGAGGATGCTCATTCTTCATATTTCATTTGGAGCTCCAAAACCCTAGTTTGGTGCTCTTCAAAAAACTTCCCCATTTCCCATTCATTTCTCTACCAAAATCTCTCGAAACTCTATTAAATCTTCACCTATTTTTCATCCAAGAAGGCTAAGAGAAGGCCAATAGCTTAAGGGATTGTGTCCTACTTCTCATTTGTGTCCACATTGGTGCAACATTGGGAATCTATCTCCCAATAGGTATACTACTTGTTATTTATCCTAGTTTAGACACTATTTCATGCATGACACTATTAGAAAACTCACCCATGAACTAAGGTACCCATAGGGGAAGAATATGGTTCTAATGACCATGTTGGTAGAAATTACATAGGCTTTTTGTGTCATTTTTTGGAAAAATCTGATAATGGTACACCAAGTATTTGTCTTTCGGTTTGATAGACTAAATGGACATGTGAATGACGTATAAGACTAGAAATATGTCCATAAATGGATGAAATAGGTTGTGTCATGTTACACTAGGATACAGAATCAATTTAGGGTTTTACTCTTTCTACACTTGTCACAATATGTCATATTTCACATGACACATTGCACTAGCTAGGCACCATACTAATTAGCTTCTAATTGTCATTTTGGATATGCTCATGTGTTGTGGAATGAATAGGATAAGGTTTGGTTTAGGTATCATAAGAGTATCGAAGTTTTAGTACGATACTAGCATGGTGCACACCAAGTACTTATGAAATTGCTTGTGTATGCATACACTAGTATATATGTGTATACACATATACATGTGTGTATTACGTACCTACATGAGAGTGTGTGTATCAATGTGTTGTGAGTGTATGTGATAGGCGTAGGATGGGAGTGTCAAGGGGGAAATGGTGACAGTGTATGTTATAGCTGCACATATGTGTGTGTGGAGAGACTATAGTGTGAGTGTCCAAGTAACAGTAGTATATATGTGTCAATGTTCCATGAGTGTATGTGTTCTAGTATTTGTTGTGTATATGTGTGAGTGTGGGTAAGTGACACTAGTATAGAGTTTTGTGTGTGTGTATGTGCTTGCACACACAGGGCAGTAGGGGCTGCCCACAGAAGAGAGTATCAATGAGAGGGGAAGTATGGGACTGCATACCCCATAGCAGGGTGCCCCTGCAGGACCAGTATAGGTAGGATAGGGCTTGGCCCTACATCAGGCAGGGAGGGTATCTTTCCTGCACATGAAGTGCAACCTGTGCACTAGTGTGCATATACAAGGGTTATGCAGCAGGCAGGCAGTTTGCAGGAACTTCCTGCAGTATTATTGCCAACAGGGGCTTGTGCTCATTACACAGGCAGGCAGTGTATTGCATAAGCAAGTAGGGACATGGTCCATGTGTGCATTGCACAGGCTTGGCAAGTGTAGCTGTAGGTTGGGAATACCCTACACAGTAGGACTCTTGGGTTTCCTACTGCACATCAGCAGTTGATGGCCCTGCATTTACACAGGGTTCTACCTGTTGCAAGGAGCCACTTAGACAGAAAGTCCCTACATAGTAGGGTGCACCCATGTGCACCCTTGCACGGGCAGGAGCCCCTGCACCCAATGCATTAGTTCACTACACAGGGCAGTAAAATCACTCCTGCATGAGCAATTGGCTCCATGCATTGCCGCCACAAGCCTTAGGTTATTGCACAGGTGTGTAAGTGTGCCTGCACACAGAAAAATAGGGAGTGGGTGTTAGGCAGTGGCCTTGCACAGGCCTGGGCTGGACCTGTAGGCAGAAAGCAGTGTGAGTGTCTTGTGTGTGTATAACCCACACACATGTGTGTAAGTTAGAGTGTGTAACAGTGTATGCATATGTGTGTGCGTGCACATACTCATGTGAGTGGTGTGAGTTAGAGTGGTGTGTTGTGATATTTGTGTGTGTGTGTATGTGTGTGCGCGCATGTGTGTGTGTGTGTGACATACACAAGAGCATGTGTGAGGGTGACATTGAGTGTAAATGGCAAGTATTGTGTGTGTGAGTGTATGACAAACCACTACTAAAATCTGTCAAATCAGCGACGCCTCAAGACGTCGCTAAATAGGGAAAATACGTCGCTAATTTCGATTAGCGACGTATTTTGCGACGTATGCTCGTAGTCGCGATTAACCTAGTCTCTAAACAAGAAAACGTCACAATACGTCGATATTGCGACGAGCTTTAGCGACGCGGAAATGTCGCTAATTTAGCGACTGCCAGCGACGTAAAACGTTATTATTTACCGACGTATACTAGCGACGTTGAGCGACTTTACATGCATCGATACTGACCTGGCTTGAGAGCCATATGGCAACGTTCTGCGACTTTTCTACGTCGCTACATTACCGACGTTTAGTGGCGATCAGCGATGGTATTCATCAACGTTAGCGACGTTGGGGTACTTACTTAGCGACGTTATTTTCGTCGCTGAACGTCGCTGATCGTCGCTGAACGTCGCTAATATTAAAAAAAATAAAAAAATACAGCATTTGTAGCATTCCCTGCAGCATTTGCAGCATCCCCTGCAGCATTTGCAGCATCTCCTACACCATTTGTTACAGCAACAACGGTGTGTATCACGAACACAGTATCAAATAACACAGATACACACAATCACGAACACATTTGAAACACAATCTCATCAATCAATACAGATATATGAAAATTTGTAACAACAATGTCACACATAATGGTCCACAACTTAATTGCCAAGTATGGGAACGCATGGCTCAGAACACAACCCAAGATTCATTCTAGCATACATTAGTGTGAATCATCTATGTTCTGTACATATGGTGTAGTATATGTTCTTATCGTATGTAGTATCTTAAGAATGTAACATAATCAAGATGAACTCACATAATGTAATACTAAGACATCATCTACTACTATATAAGATATAGTGATAGGTTGTCGTATCATCATTGCCGAGGGATGAGGGTCGGAGGACAGTCAACTTTATCTACGGCTACATAGTTTCTGCTTCGCCAGTCGAATGGCTGCAGGGACTATGTCTTGATCACCATGTCGTACCGTAGATTAATGCAAATGGAGCTGGAGCCAAAATACAGAAACCAAAATATGATATCCACCTCAAGTGTAGAGTCGGGGAAGAAGAACTTTTCCACCCTCTCCCTCTCTCACGCTATCAACGTCACAACTTTGTCACAACTTTTCTACCTCAAGTTCTGATCAAGCATTTTCCTTCTCCTCTCCTCCACCATAGCTCTGAACCCATCTGCTCCTTCCTACTTCCCTTCTTCTTATTTGACTCTCTCCGCCACATATGATATCCAGCTCAAGTGTAGAGTCGGAGGAGAAGAAGTGGACAGGAAGAGGAGGGAGAAGCAGCACAGCCGGCGGCATGACCCGGAGGAAGTACAGAGGTTTTCTTCAACATACGTAGGAGAACTATAAGGATATATCTTTTCACAACATATCACCTTGTCAAAGACCCTTAATGTGACATCCATGTTACCGCGGTGTCGGAAGACTAACGTGTCATAATTTTCTAAGCCGTGTGTTTTGACATAATCCTCCAACCGGATTTCAGTTCTATGTAATAATGCAAGATTACTACATAGGAGGAAAGAGTTGGGAGGATTATGTCAAAACACACGGCTTAGAAAATTATGACATGTTAGTCTTCCGACACCGCGGTAACATGGTTGTCATATTAAGGGTCTTTGACAAGATGACATATTGTGAAAAGATATATCCTTATAGTTCTCCTACGGATTTGAAGAAAACATCTGTACTTCCTCCAGGTCATGCCGTCGGCTGTGCTGCTTCCCTCTCCTCTTCCTGTCTACTTTTTCTCCCTCGATTCTACACTTGAGCTGGATATCATATGTGGCTGAGAGTCAAATAAGAAGAAGGGAAGTAGGAAGGAGCAGATGGGTCCAGAGCCATGGTGGAGAAGAGGAGAAGGAAGATGCTTGATCAAAACGGATGGCTCAGAACACAACCCAAAATTCATTCTAGCATACATTAGTGTGAATCATCTATGTTCTGTACATATGGTGTAGTATATGTTCTTATCGAATCTAGTATGTAGTATCTGAAGAATGTAACAGAATCAAGATGAACTCACATAATGTAATACTAAAACGTCATCTACTACTATATAAGATAGTGATAGGTTGTCGTATCATCATTGCCGAGGAGGAGCCACTTCCCCCGGCTCTACAGAATCAATGCCATCCAAGGAAGGCAAAACTGAATCAGCATTGTCTTCAGGATCGTCCTCATCAAGGCATAACGGGCTGCTCAGCGTGCCCAGCTTCTTCAACTTCTCGCTGGCTGTATAGTCGAAATGGGAACGGGTCCTCTTTGCCGGCCCGGAGCTCTGACTCGCACTCGTCGCCTCGCTACCGGTTTTCTCTCCTCTTCTGACGCGGGTCATAAGAAAAAAAATTCGTACCTCTTCTTCACATAAACATCATTGCCGCCTTGTACTCGAGCCTCCTCATCTGTGACGCTATCCAACTTCTCGGTGCCTACAATGTCACTCGAATCTCCCCTTCGACTCGTATCGTCCTCTTATTCGCCGGTCTTTTCGTTTCCTGTCTTGCAATCATCTGTTATCACCGCCGACTCATTCGACTCCTTCTCCGAGTCTTCCTCCTCCTCCTCGAAGTCATCGGAGAAAGAGTCGAATGAGACGACGGTGATAGCAGATGATTATAAGACAGGGAACGAAAAGACAGGCGAAGAAGAGGATGATACGAGTCGAAGGGGAAATTCGAGTGACAATGTAGGCACCGAGAAGTTGGATAGTGTCACAGACGAGGAGGCTCGCGAGTACAAGGCGGCAATAATGTTTATGTGAAGAAGAGGTACGAAATTTCTTTTCTTATGACCCGCGTCAGAGGAGAGGAAACCGGTAGCGAGGCGACGAGTGCGAGTCAGAGCTCCGGGCCGGCAAAGAGGACCCGTTCCCATTTCGACTCTGCAGCCAGCGAGAAGTCAAAAAAGCTGGGCACGCTGAGCAGCCCATTATGCCTTGATGAGGATGATCCGGAAGACAATGCTGATTCAGTTTTGCCTTCCTCGGATGGAATTGATTCTGTAGATCCGTGTATAAAGAGGAAGAGATTGGGAGTAGAGTGGACCCGAAGGGAAATGAGAGATTATTGGAAGCTGGGTCAATATCCAAGAAGCGAAAGAGAGTCGAGGATTCTGATTTTGATGGCATAGAGGAAGAGGTTCGCGACATAACGAGAGGGAGAGGGAAGGGGGCAGATGAAGGATGGCTCAGAACACAACCCAAAATTTATTCTAGCATACATTAGTATGAATCATCTATGTTCTGTACATATGGTGTAGTATATGATCTTATCGTATCTAGTATCTGAAGGATATAACAGAATCAAGATGAACTCACATAATGTAATACTAAGACATCATCTACTACTTTATAAGATATAGTGATAGGTTGTCGTATCATCATTGCCGAGGGATGAGGGTCGGAGGACAGTCAACTTTATCTACGGCTATATAGTTTCTGCCTCGCCAGTCGAATGGCTGCAGGGACCATGTCGTACCGTAGATTAATGCAAATGGAGCTGGAGCCAAAATACAGAAACCAAAATACAAAATACAGAATCAAATCCCTGGTTTTGCCGAAAATACAAAACACAGTTCTAATTAATATATATTTTAAGTGTGAGAACGGATGGCTCAGAACACAACCCAACCGAAGAGGATACTCTGCAGATCCATCTGAGTAGGACGTATACTCTGAGAGATCACCTTTACAAGAATGATATCAGTAGTGGGATTGAGTGTGTACGTCCTACTCAGATGGGTCTCTCACCGTTACTATTTTTCTGACAGCATGGTGGATGTGCTCCGTCAACAGATTCTTGCTCCGAGCCAAAACTTTGCCCCGGAGCTCAAGTGGACATCCTTCGTGTAGAGCTCGAGTGAGAGGTTCCTGACAGCATAGTGGTCTCCTTTGTTAAAGTATCCGTGCTCGTCCCACAACCAATGTGTGATGAGCACGAATACTTTGACAAAGGAGACCACCATGCTGTCAGGAACCTCTCACTCGAGCTTTACACGAAAGATGTCCACTTGAGCTCCGGGGCAAAGTTTTGGCTCGGAGCAAGAATCTGTTGACGGAGCACATCCACCATGCTGTCAGAAAAAAATAGTAACAGTGAGAGACCCATCTGAGTAGGACGTACACACTCAATCCCACTACTGATATCATACTTGTAAAGGTGATCTCTCAGAGTATACGTCCTACTCAGATGGATCTCTCAGAGTATCCTCTCTGGTTGGTTGTCGTATCATCATTGCCGAGGGATGAGGGTCGTAGTACCAATACAATCCAGAGATTGACACAGTACTAATTCATATATGTAGTCCAATACAAATAGTCTAATATAAAAACAACCCAATACAAAAAGTCCAATAGAAATAAGTACTAATAGCTAATGAGAACCACGCAGCTCACGCAAACGCTCAGTGATACGATCACGCAACCACCTCGAAAAAGCGAGATCTTTGGCATGAGAAGAGATGTCGTCCCTTGCAAGTGTTGCACGAATAGAACTCCCGGTCTCACTAGCTACCGGTGCTGGATGAATAGAACTCCCGGTCTCACTAGCAACCGGTGCCACTTCCTCCTTAACTGTAGGAGGAGCCACCTCAGCATTCACTGTTTCCCTCAAACGACGTGCCGCTCCTCGGGTCATAGGTGCCATCTGGTAAGAAGCTAATATAATTGTAACATAAGCAAGCTAACTAAAGGAACCATCATGTAATTTGAGTACATTTTCGAAAGCAGATAAAGTACAATAAATTTGATTTTTTGCCAAGTAGCAGAACGGATGGCTCAGAACACAACCCAAGATTCATTCTAGCATACATTAGTGTGAATCATCTATGTTCTGTACATATGGTATAGTATATGTTCTTATCGTATGTAGTATCTGAAGAATGTAACAGAATCAAGATGAACTCACATAATGTAATACTAAGACATCATCTACTACTATATAAGATATAGTGATAGGTTCTCGTATCATCATTGCCGAGGGATGAGGGTCGGAGGACAGTCAACTTTATCTACGGCTACATAGTTTCTGCCTCGCCAGTCGAATGGCTGCAGGGACTATGTCCTGATCACGATGTCGTACCATAGATTTAGGATTTAAAATATGGTATTCAGGTCAACTTAATTCAGTCAAAGGGTACTGAACAGAAAGTCTAATTATTCTATATTTCAGTAATGTCAGTGAGCTACATCATACTCAACTGTCGAGAATACTTAGGAGAAAACTCATTCACAGGATTAGTATCCATCCTTCGTGATATAGCTGAAATTTTATAGGGCTCAATAATAATTATTAGTCAATTTATTTATCATTTCAAAACCCTAAAAATGTCCAAAAAACTTCCAGTATCAGTAAATAGGGCTCGAACCCTAAATTAGAATTCGAATCCAAGCAAAACATCAAATTGACAGTTGATATGCCCAAAAAAACTCCCAGTATCAGTATATAGGTGTCACACTGTGAGTCTCATGTCCACACAGTGGGACACGACGTGTCCAAACCAACAAAATAGGTGTCACACGAACTAGAAGCGAGTCCACGCTCTCGTGTCCCCCGCAGCGAGTCCACTGTCAGTCTCGTGTCCCCGCAGCGAGTCCACGCTCTCGTGGACACGAACTAGAAGCGAGAGAGAGAGAGCTAGAAGACGAGGAGAAACTGGGAAGGAGCTACCTGAGGAAGGAGAAGGAGGAGAAGGAGGAGGAGGAGAAGGAGGAGGCCGGAGGAGGGAGATCGTCGGAGGAGCGCCGCAGAGGAGGAGGCCGGAGGAGGAAAATTGCCGGAGGAGCGTCGCGGAGGAGGAGCGCGCCCAAAATCGGGGGAAAAAATTATGAATGATCGAAAAGGAAACCCTCGCTGGCTATATAAAACGATTAGCGACGTCCTTATAGGACGTCGCTAAACGTCGCTGACATATAATAAACGGCGACGCTGCTTAAAGTGCGTCGCTAAACGTTGCTATCTCAGCGACGGGTACCGACGAACTTGCGACGCAGGTTCCTATTTAACAAATTGTAGCTGCTAGACATCGCTATTAGTCGCTGTTGGCGACAAACAGCGACGTCTTATATTAACGTCGCTAAAACCCTAAATATTAGCGACGAACTATCTTGGAGTCGCTAAATACGTCGCTGATATGACTTATTTTGGTAGTGAACACAAAGGAGAGGGTGAAAGGTTGGTAATGTGTTAGGGTATAGGCAACAGGGTAATTACCTATAGATAGGTAATATGTGTTAGGGTACTGAGATAGGATAATTGTGTAAGGGTAAGGTGTAGATAATAGGAAATTACCTAAGTGAATAGGGTATTGGAGTAGGTAATGTGTTGTAGTAGGTAACGTAGGTATAGAGTAAATAGGATAATGTGTAAATATCTATGTGTTAGGTAAACATGCCCAATAGGGTTAAGTGCTAGATAAATGCCTAGGGAAGCCTAGAATACCCTAGTGTAGGTTTTTTTTACCTCGGAATGACAAGGTTATGATCTAGAAGCCTAGGTTTAATATAATTTGACAAATATTGACTAGTTTGAACCTAAAGTCAACCTTTAAGTTAAATTGACCTAGTTTGACCATAGAGACCTATTATTGACCTAGAATGCATATTTTACCTTAAATAGTCATGTTTTAACACACCAAACACTAATTAATATTGATATCTCACATTTAGGTCTTTGTGATTCCACTTTGGGCCTCGATTCATATTTTTGCTCAGGACCACAGGCGGGTACATTATCTGATAGTTTTTATTATCTTGATAATTTCTATAAAATTAGTTTGTAGTGTTTTACTTGATTTCTGACACGAGGATACACGGACTAGTATACTTTGGATCCCATCATAAGATGTTATTTCTCTAGAGGACCCTATACATGTCTTATGTTTCTTGTTCATGTACAGACACCGATTCAGGAGTAGTACTTCATGAATCTTGTGTCGTAACGTGACATGGTTGGATCCATTATACTAATAGAGGATTGGGAAGTTACTAGCAATTTATGTGATCATACCCAAAACTACTTGTACATAGCTCACCCTCACCACAAGCAAGGTGTAGCCTAATTTTATATTACTTGTGCATAGCTTTCCATGTATGGCCGGCCTGATCCATTACCTGTACTTGTGCATAGCCGGTCATATGGAATATCCTGATCCTGACCTAAGTCGATCACATAACACTCTAATATCTTAAGACACTATTTAGTATTACATGATATATTCTGATTACCTGCTGATACACCATATTCCTGATTACTTACATGTTCTTACTTACCATGATATGATTCCTGCTTATCCTGTATTTAATATTGTTCAGTCTTGCTATCCATCATGTATCATATTTACATATTATTTTTTTATAGCACTTGTCAATTTAATGAAACTACTATTAGTGTTTGTACTTCGCTCCGATCCTGACTGGATAACATTTTTCAGATGACTTAGAGAATTTTTGTCCGACCTACTATAGACTGGGGATAGATGATGACATTGCTCAGGAGTTTCCTGTAGAGCCAGTTCTCGTAGAGGATGCACCTCCAGTAATGCCTTAGCTAGCAGCTAGATTTGATTAATTTTTCTCCAGTTTGTTATATTCAGGAATGTTATATTATTTCAGGACATGTACTATTTGATATAGACTTTTAGCATTGTTTGTATAAGACTTATGCTCCTATTTTGTTTTCATCTTTCATTATCTTCTATCAATATCGTGCTATTATCTTTCTCTAGATCATGTGATTGAGTACACATGTTTATAGATGCCATGTTATTCCTCTATGTGGAGATGAGTTATATTGTTGATATGTTATATTTTATTCTCCGTTATATTGTTTAGATAGTGTAGTTGACCTATACAGCGTTCTACCGCTGACACTGAAGCGTAGCACTGGATGTACCTACGTGCTCGTGCCCCTAAACGGGGTGCGGGTCATGACATTAACTCTTTACTTTTACTGCAGTTCATATACTATTATTGATCTGCTCTTACTAGCCATATTACACAACTTTTAATTTGCGATATTTATTCTGCTTCATGCACATACTCTATTCACAACCCCTCCAGAGGTGCTCAACGGTCCTACACACATACGTTGACCAGGATTTGCAGACCTTCATACTCTACCAGAGCGGTCAGCCAGCATCACTCGTCATGAGTTGTGGGCCGACGGAACGATGTAAGTATATAATTATTATTGTACACATTTATTCATACTCTATTTATCTTTTTAATGGTACATTTTTTACTTATTTCAGGTTCTTTCCGCTATAGGCTGGTAGAGATTTGGGCGACTTGATGTGTTGTCAGTTTCATGGTCCCTATCTGAACTTCGAGGACATCCCATATGATAGACGATTTATTTGGCTAGATATGTTGGGGGTATGAATAAATAAAATCGTCTTTGTTTACAACATTTTTTAAATATTTGCTCATTTGTTTTTATTTTTTCTTATTTGCAGAAGTTGTACTGGTGGTCGGCACACACAGAGATCAGGCGATCCGAAAGTGCTACAAGTCCGTCACCAACAAAAGATTGAGGGATATGATCAATGACCAAAATGCGTTGGCTACACTTCTTGGAGATCATCGCAAAAGTGGTTAAAGAAAAAAAATTTGGGAGGAGATGAAGAAGAAGATGGACACTTCGGCCTATATGTAACCCCCACTTTTCTAAAATGAGGGTAATTTTGAACTTTTGTAAAATTGATTATTAAATAACAAGATTTAACTCATGTCAATGATTTTTGGTGAATTTTAATTAATTTAATACTATTTAAATTGGTGTATTGTGATTTTGGTGTTTTGTTAACCTAACCCTAGAATTACTTGACCTAGAGACTAACCATGACCATGGTGACCTAACCATGTGATTAGATCGACTAACTACCACTTTTAGGTTAAGGGTATTTTGGTCATTTTTGACTTTTAATGAAAATAAATTTTGATTAATTATTATGTGCTAATCTCTTTGTTAAGCCTTAACCTAGAATTGACATAACCTAGATATGATCAGGAGACTAGATATTCCATTAGAACCTTCTCACTAAGTGTCAAGATTAGTAATATCTAGATATTAAATTTAGCTAAATATTTACTTAAGATATTTAGCTTGAAACCTAAATTACTTGAGCCTTTACCTAGAAAGCCTTGAAATGAACTTGTAGAAGCCTTCCTAGCACAAATATCTACCCCAAACCCTAGCCACAACCTCCCATGGCCGGCCACATGATGCCCCCCTATAAAGATCAACACTTAATCATTCTTGCCTCTTTTTCATAGCCTCCATCAAACCCTATTTGAGTTCTTCCCCAAATTTTACCCCTTGTTCAAATCAACTCCAAATTGAGTCTAGTCTTTTGCATCACCCTCACCTACAGTAGAGAAGACCATTGGAGTCTAGCTAGCAAGGATTGGAGGCCATTGGACATCGCAAATTGGTGAAGGAGCTCATTCTAGGCATTTTGCATTGAGATCTAACTCTCAATAGGTAAAACTCTTCAAACTCATTTAAATTCCTAATTTCTTTCCATAGATGCATTCATTTAGGTGTGCCCTAGCTGTTGACCAAGTTGGTAGGAATTGGTGTCCATTTGGTACGCGTATCGGAGGCATATCGGAGTTTTATACTGGGTATTTGATGAAATGCCTAAGAGGATTGTTTATTTGTATTTTTTAAAACTATTTATATTTTTGGGTAGCCCCATGCATTAGGATCACGAAACCCTAACTCTGAACTTGATTTGCACCCGTATCTGTATCCAAAAAAAGGATACGAGATACTGTAGGAAACAGTATGTGAGTGTCCTACTACCACACTGCCATATCTCTCGATTCAGGCCACGTGAGCACATGCCATTTGGCATGGAGGTGGGGGCCGTGACTGACAGGTCATCCCCCAACTCTTATGGCAAACGGTGTCGTGTCGGACACGTTATAGCTCACGCACGAGGTTTTCACATCCTGCGCACAGTCAAATCCCTTCGACTGATACGCATCTCGTGTCCCTCGTGGATACGACAAGGACACCAGGTGACACATCGACCCCATAGCCCTATACCCCATTGACACGTGTGCACGTGCACGAGGTATCACGTGCAGTGTGTCGTGTCTGACACAGCTCGACATGGCTGTACGAGCCTGTCTATGCTAGACAGTTCTGATACATGATATTTTTATGTTTAGACACCCCGTGTCCAGTTTTGTAGACACGTGGACATCTCCTTGACACGTACACATGTATGTATACCTCTGCAATATTTTGTTTTGGGTCTATTTTGATGATTTGGTTTGAAAATAGGGTTGAACAGTGAGTGTACTGATACTTTATAGTATGTTCTGATACTGGGTTTGAAAACTGGATTTGGGTTTGAACATTGAAAACTGTGTTGGGGCTTTGATTTAATGCACGTATGTTAACATGTTTACACCTACATTAAACTGACATTTGGGTTGATATAAAAATTGAGAATTGGGTTAAGATTTGTATTTTAGATACATTGAATATAATGTAAACTGAATTTTGATTTGAATGTTAACTGTTACATGTATGACTGAGAATTGAAGGTTCAAAACTAAACTGGGGATTTTGATAATGTGAACATGTAATGTAGATGATTTGGGTTCTTAATACATCGATATGTTAACTGAGGTTTGAATGCAAAATATGATTTTGGGGTTCGAAAACAAAAGGTGGTTTTGGGTCTTGTTGTGTTCTTTTGTTGGGGACTGAAACATGGTTTTCAGTTCTGCTATGTGATTTGAGTTTGGTTTAATTCCAGTCTTTTGAGTTGGTTTGGATGTGTTTTCAGTGAGTATAATAGAATGTATATATATATAGTTTCATATAGATATCTATATGTATATATATAGTTCTTAGAGTTCTTAGAGTATATATATATATATATATATATATATATATATATATATATATATATATATATATTATGTAAACGTAATCTTGTTTCGGATTTTGTGATGATTTGGTTTTGGTTTGAGATTGATTTCTTAGTTTTCTGTGAAGAGATGTGATTCTCAGGTGTTCATGTTTGTGGATATTAGGTTTCGAGAACAGTTAATTGGTTTTGATTTGAGTGGAACTCATTCTCAGTTTTGCTTGGGTTTCATTATAAGATATGGAATGTTTAGGGCTGATATTGATCTCAGGTTTTGTTAATTTTGAACAGTTCGTTTTGTTGAGTTGGAGTTATTCTCAGGTTTTCCTTTCCCCAAGTTTGATTCATTCCTGTGATAATTTCCCTCTTTTATATATATATATATATATATATATATATATATATATATATATATATATATATATATATATATATATTACTTGGGCTGAGTTGATGTGTATATATATATTTATATTATATTATATATATATATATATATAAATATATAAATATATATTTATATGTATATATATTTATATTTATATATATATATATATATATATATATATATATATATATATATTTATATTTATATATATATATATATATATATATATATATATATATATATATAAAATATATATATATATATATATATAAATATATATATAAAAAAAAAAAAAATATATATATATATATATATATATATATATATATATATATATATATATATATATATATATATATATATAATCTTGTCTTGGTTATTAAATTATGTTTGTATATAGTATATATGATAGAGTTATGTTAACAGTAGGCTGTTGGTTTTGTTTTGGCTTTAAGGCTTGTGAGTTGGTTTTGTTAGCAATTAAGTAGATTTACTTGGGCTGAGTTGATGATTTGTGAGTATATATATACATATGTGTTGTATGTCTATATATATATAGGTATATATGTATGTAGGTTTATATATTGTTTTTCCCTTTATATATATATATATATATATATATATATATATATATATATATATATATATATATATATATATATATATATATATATATATATATATATATATATTATTGTTGTTGTGATGATTGGGTTTTCCCTCACTCACAGCCACTCTCTCACAGTCCAGCAGCCCCTTTCCTCTATCATTGTCCCTCTTCTCACTCTCACACACACAACCTGAAAAACCGAGAACACAAGTACCTATCCACACACATTTAACTCACACACAAATCTGAATCTGTGAACACTTGATACACACACACATTACTTGTCTTACCTTTTTCCCTTATATATGTATATAGATGTATACATATATGTGTATATATATGTTATGTGTTGTATAATTGTAACGCCCCAGAACCAGAATACTGGAGGGCGGGGACGTACATAGCCAGCTACGTATATTGAAATGGAATTCACCTCGCTATACGGTCATGGCTGTCTAGATATGAGGGTTTACTACAAGCCAACAGTCTCTTAAGGTCAAGCCTATTGTCTCAATCTCAAGCAAGTAATATAGTTACAAGATGTTAGATCACCAAATACACAATACAAGGCGTCCCAAATATTTTATATTCAGCCGATCATGAAGCTAGTCGTACAAAATGCGAGGACTAGCAAAAGTTTAGTCATACATGATCAACCCTAGGATTTGTTAATCATGTTTACGGCCCGTAGGCAGACAGTAAGTAAATACGCATTGAGCTAACAGGTGCTCGTCGGCTAAACGCCTCAAAAGAATAGTTTTACAATGCAGTGAGCGAATCAAAATGGAAAACCCACTCATGGCCCGGGTTTCGTCTAGTTGTCACCATTGGGCTGGAGATTCGGTAGATCCTCGGGAGCTGCTCTAAAATTTGGCCACACAAAACCAGCTGGGTCAAACCCCAGAAAGAGCAAGTGCGACAAAGGAGGCCACGAAATAAGAACGAAAGCCAGCATATCAAATCATAAGAAAAAATAGAAGAAAAGTACAAGTAATAAAGAGTACAACAGGACAATAAACGACTATGGACGTGGAACCATTCCGGGAGCTAGGTTACAACCCTTAACCAAACAAGGACCGGGGTTGTACCCTTCGCCTGAATAGCACCTTGTCTCTACCCATTTACTGTTAAGATAAGTAAAACAAACATGCTCAGGAGAAACCAGGTACTGTGACTAGACGAGACTTAGACAGGGCTGGACACCATCCATTCACAAGCGGCCAAGCAAATACTATGGCTTACTACTTAACTAACTAGGGTTATCATATGCCTAATTACTAAACAAGATGTAAATAAGAAATTCCCAGTCCCAAGCCCTGGAGACTATCCAGTTCTCCTTCCGCGGGTTGAGAGTATGGTTGGGTACATTGCCTGGGAGACAATGTACCCTTAGGTGACTTAGAGGGTGCAACACATGACAGTGTGCTGGAAATGTGCCCGACTCGTCGGCAGGCTACAAGTCCATTAAAGCGCCCAGATAACGAGATCGCCTGTGACTGGGAATTCTCCATGAACTATAGTTTGATCTAGTCATTAACCTAATCCATATTCAGTATGAATCCCTGACCGTGGTAAGCAGGGAGTCACGTCCTAGACATGATGCAAGACAAGACAAGACAAGTGGATTGCACGAAGCAGCAAGAATGAACACCCACGGTGTCAGAGTTGGTTATATGTGTCAAGTTCGCCATCGCAACAGCATCAAATTATCAAGTCAAGTTACGAGTCAGGAGTGTGCCACCATGGGCCACTATCAAGTTATCCAGTTACGGAGATTAATTATGAATCACAGGTTACAAGCTAAGAGCGCACCCTCTCGGGTCACTACTAAGAAGGTCAGAAAGTGCAAGGAAAATAAATCACAGAAATCACGAAAACCGTACTAGTCATAAGCAAAACACCGAAAACAGTACCAGGTCGTATTGGGTCAAGACAGTCGTGTTGTGTGAAACAAGATCTCAGAACTCCAAACAACAAAAGAGAAGCCAAAACCAAGGAAAATAAAACCAAACCATCCATGGACAAGTAGGTTGCGCTGGGTTTCTAGGGGTCGGGTTGCGCTGGGATCGGGTTGCGCTGGCCAAGTTGCGCTGGGGTCGGGTTGCGCTGGGATTCAGTTGCGCTGGGATCGGTTTGCGCTGGCAAAACGAGCCAAGGTACGCCGGAGCCAAGCGCGCCAAAGAGGGGAGGCGCTGGAGCGAAAGAGCGCCAGCGAAGAAGGGGGCGCGGTTCGCCAAAGGGCGCCGACAGCGAGCGCGGGTCAGCCCAGCGCTAAAGAGTGCTGGCCGAGGAAGTTGGCGCGGGTCAGCCCAGCGCTAAAGAGCGCTGGCCAACGCAGTTCGCCAAGGGCACCGGCAGCGAGCGCGGGTCAGCCCAGCGCTAAAGAGCGCTGGCCGAGGAAGTTGGCTCGAGTCAGCCCAGCGCTAAAGAGCGCTGGCCGAGGTCATCTTCTCCAGCAAGCTGAGAGGAGAATCCCAAGAACACCAAAAACTTCAAATCTCATAACTTAGCCAAAACAAAACAAAACTTAGATTTTCAAGGTTCTATCTTGTGTAAAATTGAATTCTCTACCACATGGAAGCATCAAAACAAGCAAAAATCAAAGTTTAATATATCAAAACCAAGAAATCTGAAAATGGGCAAAACTTAGATCTAGAAAAATGGAAACTCCAAATCACAAAATGACAAGTTCTAATGTGGTTCACCATAACCTAATCTAACTAATGGACAAATAAAATAGGTTTCCTATTTGGTGGCAAGGTGCACTTGTCTATGGAGGTTGGGTGTTGTGTGGAGGAAGGAAGAAGAAGATGGAGAAAATAAATGGAAGAGTAATGAGGAGAGAGAAAAGTTAGGTGGGGTTTAATGAGGGAGGGTGTGTTGTGTTGAGGGTGGAGGTTAACTAAGGGTAGTCCAATGCAAACCAAACCAAATCCTTCTCCATAAAGATAAAACCACGCCAGGTCAAAAACCCAATTTACGAGAAAACCAAAATTCGCAATGCGAGCCAAAATACAATTACAGGCCAAAATCCGAGAAAATAAATACAGGTCTGAAATACATATAAGCCTAATCAAAATAAGTATTATGAAATACGGGCATTACAACTCTACCCACCTTAAAGGAATTTCGTCCTCGGAATTTAAATCAAGATGCTTAGAGATGTAAGAGCCAGCTATACTATCCACAAATATGCTACACTAAGCAAACGATCAAACAATCATACATGCAAGCAAGGGGTGGAAAGCATAAGGCATAAGGAAGACATTATACCTTACGAGTCAAACAAATTGGGGTATCGCGATCGGATGTCGTCCTCACGCTCCCACGTTGACTCACCTAGAGAGTGATGACCCCAAGCAACACGGACTAAGCTAATAGTCTTGTTCTTGAGTATCTTTTCTCTCCGGTCCAATATAGATACGGGCCTCTCCTCATACGAAAGGTTGGTACCAACAACCAATTCCGAATGGTCCAGGAAATGGCTCGGGTCCGGGATGTACCGTCGTAATTGGGATACATGAAATACATCATGCACCTCACTTAGCGACGGCGGAAGAGCGAGACGATATGATACATCTCCTACTCGCTCCAGGATATCGAATGGCCCTATATTCCTAGGACTAAGCTTTCCCCGTACGCCAAAGCGAATGACATCGCGGTTAGACGAGATCCTAAGGAATACATGGTCGCCGATAGCAAACTCTAAGGGACATCGATGAGCATCGGCCCAATGTTGCTGGCGATCTTGGGCCACTCGAAGGCGATCTTTGACTCTTCTGACCATTTCAACTGTCTGGGCAATCATTTTTGGACCAAGCATCTGCCTCTCTCCAACATCATCCCAGGCTAACGGGGATCTGCACTTCCTACCATACAGTACCTCGAACGGGGCCATCTGAATACTGGCCTGGAAACTGTTGTTGTAGGAGAATTCTACCAGGTGCAGGTGATCCTCCCATGAACCACCGAAGTCAAGGGTACAAGATCTCAACATATCTTCCAAGGTCTGAATTGTACGCTCTGACTGACCATCTGTCTCCAGATGATAAGCTGAGCTAAACTGAAGGTGAATTCCCAAACTCTCTTGCAGGCTACGCCAAAAGTGTGATATGAATCTTGAATCCCTATCCGAGGTGATACTAACGGACACACCATGAAGCATGACAATCTGCCTGAGGTACATCTCTGCTAGCTGAGCTGTAGACTGTCCAACTCTGAACGAAAGAAAGTGAGCCACTTTCGTGAGCCTGTCAACTATAACCCAAATAGCATCTCGACCAGTTGGGATCTAGGCAATCCAGTCACAAAATCCATGGTCACATGCTTTCACTTCCATTCTGGAATCGGCAAGGGCTGAAGAAGTCCAGCGGCCTCTGATGTTCAGCTTTAACCTGTTGGCAAACCAAACACCGAGAGACAAACTGGGCTATTTCCTTCTTCATGCTATTCTACCAGAAGTGCTGACGGATATCACGGTACATCTTCGTACCACTGGGATGAATAGAATACTGTAAACTGTGAGCTTCTGCCATAACCTCCTGTCTGATATCTCCACTGGGTACACAAAAACGAGTGCCGTGTCGAAGTGTACCATCTTCATGAATACACAACTCTGGCCTTCTTTCTGCCTCACACTCTGTTCTGAGTCGCTGAATCTTGGAATATGTAGACTGCGCCTTCCGGATCCTCTCAACTATGCTGGACTGAACCTGTAGACTGGCCATCAACGCCACGTTGGTAGGAAGAACCACTTCAACTCCCATATTCTGAAGATCTGCCAATAACTCTGGTTGCGCCGTTAGAAAGTAAACTCTGGCTCTTCTGCTCAACGCATCTGCTACAACGTTGGCCTTCCCTGGGTGATACTGCAAGTCCATATCATAGTCCACCAGTAGCTCGAGCCATCTTCTCTGCCGCATGTTAAGGTCCTTCTGGGTGAAAACATACTTCAGGCTCTTGTGATCAGTAAATATCTTCACTCTGTTCCCGTACAAGTAGTGCCGCCAAAGCTTAAGCGCAAATACTACTGCTGCCAGTTCCAAGTCGTGGGTCGGATAATTCTTCTCATGATCACGAAGTTGACGGGATGCATAAGCTATTACCTTCCCATGCTGCATCAAGACACACCCCAATCCTCTTCCTGACGCATCGCAATAAACTGTGAATCCTCCGGTCCTATCTGGAAGTGTGAGAATGGGAGCCGTTACCAAACCTCGCTTCAACTTCTCAAATGATTCCTGGCACTCTGTTGTCCACATGAACGGCACATCCTTGCGGGTCAACTGGGTCATCGGCGCCGAAATCCTTACAAAATCTGAAATAAATCGTCGGTAGTAGCCGGCCAATACAAGGAAGCTGCGAACCTCTGCCACTGAGCTAAGTACTGGCCATGACTCGATAGCCACAATCTTCTGGGGATCCACTTCCACTCCTCCTCGGATAATGATGTGACCCAAGTACGAAATGCGATCGAGCCAGAACTCGCATTTACTGAACTTGGCGTACAACTGATGCTCTCTAAGCGTCTGAAGGACGATTCTGAGATGCTGCTCGTGCTCTGCTTCGCTCTTGCTGTAGACTAGGTTGCTGTAGACTAGGATGTCATCAAGGAACACGATCACGAACTGATCCAAGTAGGGCATAAAAATATGATTCATGAGGTCCATGAATACGGCTGGCGTATTGGTTGCTCCGAATGGCATAACAAGAAACTCCTAATGCCTATACCTTGATCTGAACACTATCTTTGGAATGTCCTGCTCTCTGACCCTGATCTGGTGGTATCCTGATCGCAAGTCTATCTTCGAGAACATTGAAGCCCCCTTGAGTTGATCAAACAAGTCATCTATCCTCGGAAGAGGGTATCTGTTCTTGATTGTCATCGAGTTCAAGGTAGGATAATCTATACATAGCCTGGACGTACCATCTTTCTTCTTCACAAGAAGTATCGGGGCTCCCCAAGGCGATCCACTTACACGAATGAATCCCTTGGTCCTCAGTTCTTCAATCATCTTGTACAAAATTTCCAACTCTGAAGGCGCCATCCTGTAGACTCGCTCTAATACTGGTGCCGTCCCGGGGATTAAGTCTATAGTGAACTCGATCTCTTTTTCTGGCGGTATTCCTGGAAGTTCCTCTGGGAAGACATCTGGAAACTCTTCAACTATCCGGGGTAACTGTACTGCTGCTACTGCCATCCGCAATACTGGAGAAGATGGCTCTACTGCGCCTCGGAAGAAGAAAAACTCTGGCTCGCCTGGAATGCTGAAAACAACCCTGCCAATGTGGCAGTCTATCCTAGCATACTGGTTCCTCAACCAATCCATGCCTAAGACTACATTATAGTCTACCATAGGAAACTCTATAAATCTAGCGGGGAACTCTCTACCGCTAACTACGATCCGATACGAGGAAAACACTCGATCTACTCCCACAAGATCATTACCAGTAAGTATATTGAGCTTCACTGATAATGACTCGAGCTCCAATCCTATCCGTGTTGCGAATCATGCAGACATGAATGAATACGATGCACCAGAATCAAATAATACCGATGTTGGAGAGGAGTTGACGAGGATAGTACCTGCCACTACTTCACCTGGTGTAACCTCTTCTTCCATAGTCATCATCATTGCCTGACCTTGTCCTCTGGCTGCGGGTCCCCTCTGCTGGAAACCTCTCTGCCTACTCTACACTTGAGCCTGGGTGTACTGCTGCTGGTTCTGCTGCTGAAATGCCTGGGCCTGAGGCAACAATGGCCTCGGGTACTGCTGTTGCTGTATAGGTGTTGGTCCCCTAATCGACGGACTGGTTAGGTTGGAAGAGGACGAACTACCCCTATTCGGGCAGGCTCCTATCTTGTGACCTGTCGTCCCACAAGCCAGGCACAATCCCTGCGCCCTGCGACAATCTGCCATCACGTGTCCTGGCTTTCCGCAATGAGAATATCCCACCACGGAAGTCTGCTTCTGCTGCTGCGGGTACGTCGGGGTTGAATGTTGAACCGACGTCACTGAGGCCGCCCGCCTCAGAGTTCCAATGGTCAAACCCCTTGCTGCCGGAGCTGGAGCTGATGATTGGTGCATCTGATTGTGGGACCGTTTCCTACCTCCGGTCCTATCCACGATCCTCTGGGAGGTGTACTCGTGCCTCCTAGCTGCCCTCAATACTGCATCGAACGTCTGGTGCTCGAACTGCTCAACTGCCAACAAGATCTCCAAATGCAGCCCCTGCTGGAACCGCTGGGCACTATCAAACTCGGTTGCCACCATGGTGGGGACAAACCTACTGAGTCTAAAAAACTCAGATGCATAATCGTCGACCGTCCTGCCTCCTTGCTTCAAGTTGGTAAACCTCGTCTGTAGATCGTACCGAGCTACAACATCAAAATACTTCGTCTGGAATCTTTCTCTAAATACCGCCCAAGTAACCGGCGTCGCTAATCCCACGGCCTGCGTCGCCCACCAACTGCGAGCTAAGTCCTGCAGCTGTAGGCGTACCACCGCCACTTTCTCATTCTCAGGTGTCCTAGCTGCTTCCAGAACCACCTCGGTATCCTGAAGCCAAGCGTCCGCGGCAATCGCATCTTCGCTGTCGTCGAAGAATGGAGGGTTCAAGCGCTTGAATCCGTTGGCCACGCTGTTCCCTGGATGACCGCCTCTGTTTAAAGCATCTTTAACTGTCTGGTGCAGGGCGTCGCCCCGACGATCCTAGGAAGCTATCAAGGTCCTGATGAGACCTACCAAGGTGCCATCATCAGGCTCTGTAGGCTGGACGGGCTGAACTGGTGGCTCTCCTCCAGTAGGTACAACTCTGGAGGCTACTCTGGAATGCTGGACTTGATCTCCGGGTTGCTGCTGGTCCACGAAAAGTGCTCTACCTCGCTGATCGGCAGGGCCAGGTACAGTGTCGCTAAAGAAGATGACATAGGAAACAATAAGGAAGGACCAGGACAGATTAACGATACAAGCACATGATCAGGGCAAGAATCCAGAGATTCAGAGGATATGAACAGAGATCAAGGACGAGTACTGATCGAGACATCTATCCGGTAAACCCTCACATATCTTGATTTACAAGACCTGCATGGGCCACCACTTAAACCATGTAACGCCCTAGAACCAGAATACTGGAGGGCGGGGGCGTACATAGCCAGCTACGTATATTGAAATGGAATTCACCTCGCTATACGATCACGGCTGTCTAGATATGAGGGTTTACTACAAGCCAACAGTCTCTTAAGGTCAAGCCTATTGTCTCAATCTCAAGCAAGTAATATAGTTACAAGATGTTAGATCACCAAATACACAATACAAGGCGTCCCAAATATTTCATATTCAGCCGATCATGAAGCTAGTCGTACAAAATGCGAGGAATAGCAAGAGTTTAGTCATATATGATCAACCCTAGGATTTGTTAATCATGTTTACGGCCCGTAGGCAGACAGTAAGTAAATACGCATCGAGCTAACAGGTGCTCGTCGGCTAAATGCCTCAAAAGAATAGTTTTACAATGTAGTGAGCGAATCAAAATGGAAAACCCACTCTTGGCCCGGGTTCCGTCTAGTTGTCACCATTGGACTGGAGATTCGGTAGATCCTCGGGAGCTGCTCCAAAATCTGGCCGCACAAAACCAACTGGGTCAAACCCAAGAAAGAGCAAGTGCGACAAAGGAGGCCACGAAATAAGAACGAAAGCCAGCATATCATATCATAAGGAAAAATAGAAGAAAAGTACAAGTAATAAAGAGTACAACAGAACAATAAACGACTAGGGACGTGGAACCATTTTGGGAGCCAGGTTACAACCCTTAACCAAACAAGGACCGGGGTTGTACCCTTCGCCTGAATAGCACCTTGCCTCTACCCATTTACTGTTAAGATAAGTAAAACAAACATGCTCAGGAGAAACCAGGTACTGTGACTAGACGAGACTTAGACAGGGCTGGACACCATCCATTCACAAGCGGCCAAGCAAATACTATGGCTTACTACTTAACTAACTAGGGTTATCATATGCCTAATTACTAAACAAGATGCAAATAAGAAATTCCCAGTCCCAAGCCCGGCAGACTATCCAGTTATCCTTCCGCGGGTTGAGAGTATGGTTGGGTACATTGCCCGGGAGACAATGTACCCTTAGGTGACTTAGAGGGTGCAACACATGACAGTGTGCTGGAAATGTGCCCTACTCGTCGGCAGGCTACAAGTCCATTAAAGCACCCAGATAACGAGATCGCCTGTGACTGGGAATTCTCCATGAACTATAGTTTGATCTAGTCATTAACCTAATCCATATTTAATATGAATCCCTGACCGTGGTAAGCAGGGAGTCACGTCCTAGACATGATGCAAGATAAGACAAGACAAGTGGATTGCACGAAGCAGCAAGAATGAACACCCACGGTGTCAGAGTTGGTTATATGAGTCAAGTTCGCCATCGCAACAGCATCAAATTATCAAGTCAAGTTACGAGTCAGGAGTGTGCCACCATGGGCCACTATCAAGTTATCCAGTGACAGAGATTAATTATGAATCACAGGTTACAAGCTAAGAGCGCACCCCCTCGGGTCACTACTAAGAAGGTCAGAAAGTACAAAGATAATAAATCACAAAAATTACGAAAACCGTACTAGTCATAAACAAAACACCGAAAACCGTGCCAGGTCGTATTGGGTCAAGACAGTTGTGTTGTGTGAAACAAGATCTCAGAACTCCAATCAACAAAAGAGAAGCCAAGCCCAAGGAAAATAAAACCAAACCATCCATGGACAGGTAGGTTGCGCTAGATTTCTAGGGGTCGGGTTGCGCTGGCCAAGTTACGCTGGGGTCGGGTTGCGCTGGGATCGGTTTGTGCTGGCAAAATGAGCCAAGGTACGCCAGAGCCAAGCGCGCCAAGGGAGGGGAGGCGCTGGAGCTAAAGAGCGCCAGCGAAGAAGGGGGGCACGGTTCGCCAAAGGGCGCCGGCAGCGAGCGCGGGTCAGCCCAACGCTAAAGAGCGCTGGCCGAGGAAGTTGGCGCGGGTCAGCCCAGCGCTAAAGAGCGCTGGCCGAGGGGACTGGCGCGGTTCGCCAAAGGGCGCCGGCAGCGAGCGCGGGTCAGCCCAGCGCTAAAGAGCCCTGGCCAAAAAAGTTGGCGCGGGTCAGCCCAGCGCTAAAGAGCGCTGGCCGAGGTCATCTTCTCCAGCAAGCTGAGAGGAGAATCCCGAGAACACCAAAAACTCCAAATCTCATAACTTAGCCAAAACGAAACAAAATTTAGATTTTCAAGGTTCTATCTTGTGTAAAATTGAATTCTCTACCACATGGAAGCATCAAAACAAGCAAAAAATCAAAGTTTAATAGATCAAAACCAAGAAATTCGAAAATGAATAAAACTTAGTTCTAGAAAAATGGAAACTCTAAATCACAAAATAACAAGTTCTAATGTGGTTCACCATGGCCTAATCTAACTAATGGACAAATAAAATAAGGTTCCTATTTGGTGGCAAGGTGCACTTGCCTATAGAGGTTGGGTGTTGTGTGGAGGAAGGAAGAAGAAGATGGAAAAAATAAATAGAAGGGTAATAAGGAGAGAGAAAAGTTAGGTGGGGTTTAATGAGGGAGGGTGTGTTGTGTTGAGGGTGCAGGTTAACTAAGGGTAGTCCAATGCAAACCAAACCAAATCCTTCTCCACAAAGAATAAAACCACGCCAGGTCAAAAACCCAATTTACGAGAAAACCAAAATCCGCAAGTCGAGCTAAAATACAATTACAGGCCAAAATCCGAGAAAATAAAATACATGTCTGAAATACATATAAGCCTAATCAAAATACGTATTCCGAAATACGGGCGTTACAATAATACATATAGATATGTAGTATATGGTATGTGCTATATGTTAGCTATATGGTATATATAGGTTATACATGTATACATAGGTCATGGCTAACCTAGAATTGACTAACCTAGACTAGTTTGACCTAGTTTGGCTAGATAGACTTAAAGTTGAACAGGTTTGACTTTGACTCCTAGTTTGACCAAAGGTTGACCAGAGTAGACTTAGAGTTGACTTTGACCTAGATTGGCCTAGAATCATGTAGAATACATTGTTAACTTCAAATATTACCTTCTTGAATATATCATAACCTGTGTGCTCTATTTAGGACTCAAATACCTCAGTTCAGACATCTATTTTTACTATCACTCAGTATCTCATGCGAGTACATGCTCTGATCATTTTCATACTTGCTAGAACTTATATTCATGCTTTAGATAAATTACTTGATGCTGTCACGATTGTTATTACGGACTAGTACTCTATGGATCTTGTCATGCGATGTTATCCCCCTCGGATTCATCAGATACATCTTGTCATGTGCTTTTTATGTACATCTTGTATATCTTGTACACCATATTCATGTATACTCTTGTGCAATCTTGTACTCTCATGATCACATGAGCTTCATGATAAAAACCTCTTGTATAAGGTAACGTAACTTGACTGGATCCTTATGTATTAATTGGGGAGAGTGAGTAGGAAATGGTTATATAATCAAACATCATCTTGTATAAATATTGTGTATGTCCATTGTGCCCTCACGTATAATGGAGTCCCTTTTTGCTAAAATCTAACCTGTTTACATAACCATCTTATGCTCTAAACACTTATATTACTTACAGTTCTTATTTCATATAAACTGTCTCTTGTACTCAGATTTGTCTATTTACACTTTTCTTGTACATGTCTTACAATTTTCATGTTAGTTTACTCTACTGCTTATTTTATATATTCTATCATGATATGATCTTATTTCAGTGTTATGTATTCGCTCTTGTCTTGACTGGACCTGTTGAAAATATTACAGATGACACTGAGGACTTCTGCACTACCTATTATGGAGTCCACCTAGACAACACCTGTGAGTTGGACTCTCAAAAGGATCCAACTCTAGCTGAGGACGTCACCCCTACTGCTTAGACTAGATTAGCTAGGCTTTATCTTATTTTTATTGTGTTATTTGTATTGACTTTAGAGTTGTATTATTTCTGGATGTTTGTGATATTGTGTCGTTTAGACACTTAGACTTTTCTTCTGTTTGTATGTTCTCTTTTGAGATTTCATATCTATCATATCGTGCTATTTCCATCTTTAGATTGTGATTGAGTTGTACCTTCTATGATTTGGCCTCCGTTTGGAAAGTATATCATATTGTGGCTAGTTATGATCATGACCTAGAACATCGTTCTACCGTCGACACTGCGGCGTAGGCTGGACGTACCCACTTCTCGTGCCCCTACACTAGGTGCGGGTCGTGACACTATAAGACCAAGTACGATAAGGCAAAGGCTGCTCGTGCTAAGGGTGGTCACCACACTGGTGGATCCATCCTAATTTTATTACATTATCGATGGATGGTGAGTATTCTTATTTGTTGTTTCTTCAATTGTTTAATTTTAATATTTAGTATTAATTATCATTTAATTGTTACAGTGGAAGAGGTCGCCAGGGCAGGCGGAGACCCGAACACCATCGACTTTTCCAAATTTTTCGAGCGTACCCATAAGCAAAAGAATGATGGGAAGCTCGTAGATGATCGGACGACCAAATATTATGTAAGTTTTTTCAGTGTTATCTAATTACATTCTTCTTTGTACTTAACTCTATTTATTTTACCTAAATAGCTAGTCCTAACTCTAAATATCCTAACCATAACCCTAATTAGCAATAAAAATTAAAGATAAAACCTACAATATCTAGAAATAATACTTAATAGTAACTAAAATATGAATATTAACTCTAAATCTATTTACCTATATAAATATAGGAGACATATGACACTTTAAAGAGTCTGGTCGGTGAGGAAGGGAGTACTGTTGGGGGTTTGTCGAGGGGGAGTTAGGACTAGTCAGCCACCGACGCTGACTGTAAGGAACAACTTGTGGATACAAGCTGTCGGTAGAGGGAAAGGCGGAAGCGTGTACGATAATGGATCGTTGGCATCCCAGCCGTCCGTTAACTCCAGAGCTCCTCCTTTATCTCCACCTTCACCTCCACCTATAACTACATAGTCCAGCGTTGCTACCAGCACCTATAGTTTGGAGCAGATTACACAGATATTGGAGACCCTACAGGGTCAGATGACCCAGGTGATCCACGTTCTAGACACTTGTGGTCTGATTTCAGCTACCACTACACTGGCTCCTGCTTTAACCTCAGCGCCTCCTGCAACGGCTCCTCCTTCGACCTTAACACCTCCTGCACCGGCTCATACTTCGAACATAATGTCTACTGTCACACCGACGACTATTCCAACCGGTGTTCCTGTCCAAGACCTACAACGAGTCATCAGTTTGGTGATGATGCAGTTATATGCGTGTGGAGAGCCACCTCCGCCTCCGTCACCTCGTCTCAACGGTTTGATATGTTGGAGAAATTTGTATGATTTTTTTTGTTGTACTTGATCAATTTGTATGAGTTTATGGAGTTTATGTATCATTTGAGGGATTTGTATAAATGTACTTTTCTTTGTCGTTACTTTATAGTTTAAGGAAATAATTGATTATATAAATATTTGTGTTTGAGTCTATTTCCTTTAATGTTATATATATATATATATATATATATATATATATATATATATATATATATATATATATATATATATATATAAAATATATATATATATATATATATATTTTTATATATATATATTGACAAGTTTGAGCATTGCAGGAACCAATTGTTTTGGCAATATTGTAAGCATAGCGACGGACCAGCGGCAGATCACCAACGGATTGCTGCAGGTCACCGACTGATTACCGATGGTCTTTCCGTCGGTAGCGTGCTGTCTGATACCCAAAAATGAACTAGACGTTTTATCGACAAAAATTTTCGTCGGTAACGTGTTGTTTGATACCCAAAAATGTATCAAACGTTTTACCGACAAAAATTTTCGTCGGTAACCTTCTGAAAAATTGTAAATGTGGTCTCACAAAATTATGTTGCTAATCCGTCGCCAAACTGTTGCAAGTGTTACCGACAAAATTTATACGTTGCTAAATCATCGGTGCGTTGTTGTCACAAAATCCGTCGGTGAGTTGTCTCTACAGCGGCGGATCACCGATGAATTTTTTTTAGTGATAATAAATCTAACGACGCCTCATTTCCGTCGGTATTACTAAATATTGACGAAATGTTAGATTTAGCGACTGATATTTTCGTCGCTAATTAACTGTAATTTTGTATTGAAAAAATAGAGTTAATAAGTGTTGCCCTTGAGTGTTAGGAGATATAAATTTGACATGATAGGAAGTTCTACGACTACAACTAGTTTTAGTTTATAACAGAGCTAGAATGATAAGCAGAAGTTATGTTTAAAATAATTAGGATACAAAATGGATTCAAAATTTGTGAGGAAGGGAATCAAATGTAAACTCCAAAATTAGAGATGCCTTTCTCGTGTTCTGTTGTGTCGGACATGCATCGATCCGACTTCACATATAGACACTGCAAAATATTCCATCGCACTCACTCCCAAAGCTGCTGTCAAGGAGTATAGCTCACTCCCAAAGCTGCAGCTCTCGTGTCCTGTTGTGTCGGACATTCATCTGACTTCACAAATCGATCCGCTACTTACCACCTGATGGACGCCATCGATGTTCCGCTCCACCAGATGGAAGATGAAGTAGAGAGACTCTAACGTCGTTGCCACTTTACCCTAGATGGACACATCCGAGGCGTCCGGATCCGTTCGACACAGCGACATGATCCCCAAATCGATAGAGGAAAGAGATGTTCGGATCGAGAGAGGATAGAGACGATAGTGACAATGCTCTAGATCTAGAGAGGAGAGAGAAAAATCGAGAGAGGAGAGAGGAGTACCTCTTCTTCTCCCAGACCTTCTTCTCCAACCGATACCCAATCCAGAAATCCCGCGAGAGAGAGAGGGGAGAGAGGAGAAATAATTATTTTTCATGAAATTTATTTCATATGGGCTAGGCCAGAATTTGTTTTCCACAACTTGAAAGAAAATATGAAAAATAATAATTTTTTAGAAAATAATTTCATAAAAAGTATAAGCTATCAAACACGAACGTTGGTGAAAAATTTAAGATAAAAATATTTTCCATGAAAAAAATTGTCAATCAAACACGCCTTAGTATTTTTGTATTTGGATCTGTATTTCCGCAAATCGTTCCGAAAGTCAAGTCCTTCATTGCACCCACAACCACACACCAACCTACGAACGACTCTTCTAAGTCAACCCTTTATTTTCCCGCCATCGCTGTTGTACTGCCAACTCAATGAACCCTCTATTTTCCCGACATCGCTGTTGTACTGCCAACTCCTTCCGGTACGCCTCCACGTATGCAAAGATCCCCAATACAAAAGGAGCTACATGCATAAAATACACAACTTAACGATGTCATTCTGCAAAGAAGAGAGAAATGAATGGACCAATTGGCAAAACGACCCGCCGTGTTTGTACTACAAACAAACTCTCGCTCTCCTCTCGAGTACAACCGACAGGAGTTTAAAAAGCCTAGCAATGTCCTCCTCCTCACTGCTCCAGCTCCTCCCGCCATGGCGAGATCCTCCCCATTCCTCCTCCTCCTCCTCCTCCTTCTCTCCCTCCTCATGGCCGCTTCCGCCCACAGCGGATCCCACTCGGACTCGGACTCCGACGCCGACGCCGACGCCGACAGTAATCCTCCCCCAAACCTCCGCTCGAAGTCGCTGGTCCTGGTGAAGATATGGTGCCTGGTCATCGTCTTCGCCGGGACGTTCCTCGGAGGGGTGTCCCCCTACTTCCTGAAGTGGAACGAGGGGTTCCTCGTCCTTGGGACCCAGTTCGCCGGCGGGGTATTCCTGGGGACGGCGATGATGCACTTCCTCAGCGACTCCGACGAGACCTTCGGCGACCTCACCGAGAAGGAGTACCCGTTCGCTTTCATGCTCGCATGCGCCGGCTACGTCGTCACTATGCTCGCGGATTGCGTTATTAGCGGGCACGTCGGGAAGGGGAGGGGCGTGAGGGATGTCGAAGGAGGAAGCCACCGAGCTCGAGGTGATTTCTATTCTTTTTTCTTTTTTTTTCGCTTAAAATATGCACACTGCACTGGTTTTTTTTTTTGGAGTGTCTGACACGTGTCCCATACAAGCGACTCAGACACAGAAGCTATTTGCCTAATGTTCCTGCTTTCCAGGTTTTATGTTTCAGGCTTTTTATATAAAAGTGAAATGATTTGGGGGTTCCATCATTTTTTATTGGGATTCGGATGATTAGGGTCAAGACAAGCCTAATCTAACGAAAGCAAATGAACTGATGTTCGCTAGGGAAGCATGAACACTCTGAAAATTGGTGTTGTGTCTTTGTCCCATTGTGTTGAACATGTATCTGACACAACACAATCTCCAAACATGCTAGGACACGCCAAAGTATGTGCCGTCATTGAATATCTTTGTTTTTTGAGGAAATAACGTTTTACACAGATTTTTGTATTGGGGAGACTGATAGAACTATAATTTAACTTGATCAAAGAAGCTGGAGTTTGCATGCTATGTGCACTTACATGAGTATGAGCATGACAAGAGATTATATGAACATGGTGATGCGGACATGGCACCAACTTTGGAATGACAGTGTATTCTGGAGTGTCTAGTGTACTTTGGAGTGGGTGTTGTGTGTTATGAGTGTCCACGACATGACAATGTCACATAACTGATTTTTGGTGTATTCATGCTTCCGTGTTTCTATATTATCATTTTTTTTTTCTTCACTGCTTTATTACTTGGGAGTTTGATTTACCTTTGCTATATAGTGGTTGCAGGAAGCGTTGCACAAGACAAGAATGATGATGGGTTAGACTCGCATGCAACGGTGAGCTTATTTGAGTTACCCCCAAAAGTTCTATTTTGAAATGCATTGCTACTCATAAGTATTAGAAATTTGTTCATATATGCTAGCATATTTGATTGCCTATAACTCTTAACTATTGGGGTCATTAGAGTGAGCCCCCATAACTTACTTTTGAACAACTAATTCGTTTCCAGGGAAACCTGGGTGCTCGGCTGGTAGAAAGCAGAGGTAGCATGAGTACGAAGGTTGTTCGGCAAGCAGAACGGAGCAAAGATGGAGATTGTTAGATTGTATCTCACTTCCGGTGGAGCCCTCAAAAGGGTTGATAATGGTGTTGGTAATTTAGTCCCACATCGGGTAGGAGGTAGGATCATGTGGAGTAAAAAATTAGAATTTGTTCACACCTTATATGAGAATTTTCTTTCAAGGCACATGGGGCCCAGTCCTGTTGGTGTTATGCATTTGGTTCTAGAAAAAAGTAGTTTCACATTGCTTACACCAAAAAGTGAGTATCTCAAAAATAAGCTTGTTGGGGCACATGAGTGCCATGTGGGGTATTTTTCTAGTAAAAAAATGATTAACTCCTCAATGAAGCATTTATGCTTTTTGCTATGCTCATGAGATTATTCCCTTAGGACCTAAGTCTCGAAGGGACTTAGCGACTCGGACTCAAACTCGGGCTTGGGCTCAAGGGTGCAAAGTGGCGCTTTGTTGGCGCACTTAGTATGTCAGCATCTGCGCATATCACTTTGTGCGCTGTTGATGCGTTCGTCTTATGCGCGAGTCGCATGTGATAGGTGCATAGGCATGAGCATGCGCAGGGACATGCGCGGGCTATACGCGTATGCGTTCACGCGTATGTGCGCATGCGGGGCTGTGTGCCTGCGTTGTTGGACGGTTGTGCGCGCAGGCGCATGGGCTGACGGGCTGTTGGATGCATGGACACTGTTGGCAGTTAATTAGGCTGATTGAAAGATTTGAACGGTTATGGAAAGATTGACTCAATTATTCAGAACCATCTTTTGTAGGATTTGAATTCAATTCAGTCAAATCTTTCCATTAGGCTCCTATCTTTTAGCAATCAGTTGGCGGCTAGTATTAGGGTTAGGGCTTCCACTCAACTCTATAAATACTCTCTTCGTGCCTCTTTTGAGAACTTACTTCGAAATTGAGAGACGAATAGAGCTGTGTGGCTGTTGCCTTTAGAGTCCACAGGAGTTTGACGAGTTTGTACAAGAGATGACGACGAGTGTTTCAGAAGTTTTCAGAATTTGCTGGTTCCTGGAAGCAGATCGTGGTAGGACGAATCCTGCTTTGAGCAACGGTGGTTCTCATCACCAGTAGAGTTGTTTTCTTCCTTTTTCTTTTTCTTCTACGAGTGACTTAAGGAAATTAGGAGAGCAAACTTGTTTGTCAGAGGTCTCTGAAATCCTACAAAATCAGAACAGAGAGCAAATTTATTTGTAAGAGCTCTCTGCTTCTGACTGTTGATATATCAGAATAGAAAGCAATTTTATTTGCAAGAGGTTTCTAATTTTTGATCGTTCTTCCATCTAGATTTGTTTCGGGAATAACAAGTCCAATAGTCCATCTCATAGAGCAATTCCGGCTTGGTTCACACCGCGTTCCCAACAATAATAAACACAAATAGAGAAAAGAACAATTTTCATCGTGTTGTAGGGATATCAACAATTAACCCATTATGCTTGATGTTCTTGTCAAGTGGCATGATTGTGATTACATTTCATGGAGAATATTGTGTTTGCAGTTGCCTATTTGCTTAGCAATAAACCCTTTATGCTTCATGTTCTTGCCAAATTAACCCATTATGCTTGATGTTCTTGTCAAGTGGTGTGATTGCATTTCATGGAGAATATTGTGTTGCAGTTGCCTATTTGATTTAGTGAACAATAGATGGATAATTGGCAGTCCATGCTCATCTATATTTCAATCAATACCTCTTTTCGTCCCCAATTTGGATTGATGAAAGACAAAGTTTTGGATGGAAGTTGAACGGCTGTCCTTTTAAAATAAAGAAGGAAAAAAAAAACAGAGGAAGAAGGAAACTAATCGTTCCATTCTAAAACACTCAACTATAAAGTCAAATTTTCTCTTCGGCATATGTATTTTGCTGTTCTATATTATCGTTGTTGTTTTGCTGCTTTTGCTGCTGTTGTTGCTGTCATAAGGATACAATTTAGTTTAAGTTGTTATCTCATGATTTTTGGCATGATCTTCGCAATTGTACTTTTCTTAATTTTCTACCATTCAAATTCTAAATATATTCCTGCATTAAATTTGACATTAATTTGTGCATGCATGGAGGGAGGAGTGTAGGATGACATTTAAGGAGTGCCAATAATGTTAATGTAGGAACAAATATGGAATTTGAATGATAGAAAATTAAAGAGGAGAACATGATGACATTTTAGCAATGTCTTAAAAACCGGACCGATCATCGAACCGAACTTTTTTGGTATAGGTTGGACAGGAGTTCAACCGAGGTTCAAATAGACTTGTATTGGTTTGGTTCAAATAGGTAAGATGTTTATATTTACTTATTGGTTTGGTTTGGTCCTTAGTATGTTAATTTGGTTTAATTTTACAACTACTATCAAAACCAAATTAAGAATCAAATGGTCCAAATTTTACATGATGAATGTTTTTGAATTTTTTTTAGGAAAAAAAAACAAAATTTGCCGGTTCATTTGTGAATTGGTTTGGCTGGTTCACCGGTTGAACCCCGGTTTCGAAAAAACCGATGGTCTTTTCAAAAGATCCGGTCTTAGTCGGACCGAACTGATTTTTTGGCAAAACCGGTTGGACCGGATCCAACTGCTGGTCCAGTCCAATGTTTACAACACTGTATTTTATGAGTGGCTATAACGGCATCCTTTTTGAATGTTTGTTTTCTACTTATTCAACATTGTGCTGCTATCCTCACAGGTTCGAGTAGGTGTACCTGACCAATCTGCTAAATCTCTACTCCAGAATGCTTCTTCACTAGGAGATAGCGTTTTACTGATTGTGGCCTTGTGTTTCCACTCCGTATTTGAAGGAATCGCTATTGGCGTTGCAGGTGAGATGAAGTTTCAGTTTTCGAACTTGAGCTATGGGAATAGCTATCTTAATTTTTGTAACTGTCCTCATCTGTGTGGTGATTGTAAAAAAAAACCACTTCAGAGAACAGAGCAGATGCATGGAAAGCACTTTGGACCGTGAGCCTGCACAAAATATTTGCAGCCATCGCGATGGGGATAGCACTGCTAAGAATGATCCCCGAACGTCCGCTCGTATCATGTGTCGGCTACGCCTTTGCCTTTGCCATCTCCAGCCCCATCGGCGTTGCCATTGGGATCATAATAGACGCGACGACTCAGGGCCATGTGGCGGACTGGATTTACGCCATCTCCATGGGCCTCGCCTGTGGCATCTTCATCTATGTCTCCATAAACCATCTCCTGTCCAAAGGGTACCAACCTCAACAGCCGATTGCTGCGGACTCGCCGATCAACAGGTGGTTGGCTGTGGTGTTGGGGGTTGGGGTCATTGCAGTTGTAATGATATGGGACACATGAAAGGCATATGAGAGAAGTATGTATGTTTCTTTTGCCACAATAAGGGATTGTAGTAAAAATTTACAAATTTGTAAGGCAAAGTTCAAAAATCTGGAGCGGAAGAACCACAATATTGTACTTGATGGGAACGGGTCCATTTTCATGATGACTTAATACATGCAACATTGATGCGTTATTTTACTCCATGCAACGAACCTTGAAAAAAGAAAGAATGAACCTTGAAAAAGGAAAGAAAGAACGAACCTTGAAAAAGGAAGAACAGAGCTTGAAAGATGGAAAGGCTATTTTTTCTGTCATCTCCATACAATGAATGTGTTGTACCCAAGAGGTATATTCTCTCTATAAATAGGAGGGAGATGATGAAGGTTGAAACTGTCACGCTCCAGTCCCAACTATACGTAGGACCAACATGTGACTATGCCAGCGAGCATGCATACGTAGGCTACTCCAATATATGGAACCCACGAATCATACTTAAGTTGTAAATGAACTTCATCCCATAAAGAAACAATGGTCACAATATTCATCTAATCTCATCCAACAGTAAAGATAATGGACTAATAGGAAGCAGCAATGATAAAAGTCTAGAAATAGTTCAGGAAGGTATATAGTCGGGTGGAAACAAATCCACTACAAAATGACTATAATAAACTGAAATAATAGAAGTAGTCTAGCCTCATGGAATAAAATAAAATAAGTCTAAGTACGATAGTCAAACTAAAGTGGTAAACAACTAGAAGATAATCAGGGAAACTCGGAAGGTGCAACCTCCTCGTCTGGATGGGATGACTCTAATCCAGATTCGTACACCTGAGGATATTCCTGTTCGTCTATACCTGGAAGAAAAAACAGGTCATCAGCGGGACGTAGCAAGATACATAATATACATGCTATAATACTGAAATAAAATCATAGATATGTAAAGGTATTTCTAACCTCCTAAATGTGCAATTTAGAGGACAACTTTCATGCGCATGGGTAGAATTTAGGCTATCTCGAATAATACACGTAACTTAAAGCTAGTGGTGTACATACACTGTCATCCATTCATCTGCATCCGTCCGTAATGATCAATGATCATCAGAGGGCATCTGCAACTCATCAATTTCTGTAGTTCCATCCGAATACTATGGTTTACCAATTTATCTGTCCCATATGCGCTATCGACTGTCCTCCCCCATAATTCCACACTGACAAAGTCATGTCCCAGCTTGTCCAGTTTGTAACTTCTTGTCACTCCCCGATCCTGGAATATGTATTTTAATACGTAAACCGATAAATTGTATTTACTTTGTATTTATACGATATTTATTATGCTGTATTTCTTCAGGCATTTCCCAAAAATATTCGACAAAATATTATTTCGTAATTTATTTTCTGCATTTGGGCCTACAGTTTTGGCTCATTTGGGTAACCTATTCTTGGTTCACCAATGGTTCATCATGAACCCTTTGGTTCATCATGAACCCATGGGTTCAAGATTCTATATAATAACTCATCTCATTCTCTCTCCTCTCATTTATTTTCTCTTATTTATTTCCTTCACCAACCAAAGCAAGTGCCAACTTGCTCAAGAGATGGATCCATAAACTTTGTTCATGTTTTCTTACAAAATTATTTGTCAAAATATGTTCTTCTCATTCTATACTAGTTTAGAACTTGAAATTTTCTATTTTGAAGCTTTAATTTTTGTAGATCTAAGTTTTAACCATTTTCGGATTTTCTTGGTTTTGATCTAGCAACTTCATTATTTTCAAGTTTTGAGTGTTCCATGTTGTAGAGAATTTTGTTCTACCTCATTTTGACCTATAGAAGTCCCAATTTGGGCTTAGGATGAGGATTTTATGGTCCTTAGAAGTTCTAGGGCTCATGGTATTCTTGCTCTCAGCCAAGAGGAAGAAGATGACCTTGTAGCAGTTGGCGCGCGCAGTCCTGGCCCAGCGCTTTTTAGCGAAGGGCGCAGCTCTCTCGTGGCCCAGCGCCTTTTGGCGCTAGGCTCTTGATTCTCTGCGCGCTTGATCCCCTGCGCGCTTGATCCCCTGCGCGCTCTGATCCCTGCGCGCTTGATCCCCTGTGCGCTTGATCCCCTGCGCGCTCTGATCCCTGCGCGCTTGATCCCCTGCGCGCTTGATCCCCTGCGCGCTTGATCCCCTGCGCGCTCTGATCCCTGCGCGCTTGATCCCCTGCGCGCTTGACCCAGCGCACTTGACCCCTGCGCGCACTTGACCCCAGCGCGCTCTGACCTGGACTTCCCTATACTTTATATTTTTATATGTATATATTATATTGCATATATATATATGCAAATGTTTGTGTATGCTATATATCCTTACACCTTTTGTCCTGAGCATGATATGAGCACTAATGTGACCCCGGTGAACAAAGTGTTCCTATCCGATACATGTACCTGAATGTCCCAGTTCTTGTTCATGCTCGACAAATGACTCGTAACTCCACGTGGCGTATTTGCAATGATGCATTACACTAAGGAGGGTAGAACATGTTGGCATACTGATTGACATGGATCCTCTCTTGGGGTATTCGTACTTGAGTACGACTTTTAGGAGGATAATCATGCAGGCCACAGCATGTGAGTCCAAGATTTCACCCAGGGTTAAACTAGGCAACTAAATATACTAGATGCATGGGGAGGGCAGAATCCCGAGATCGTGTTACACCAGCCGCCTTAAGATATCGTCTTGACGTGCCGGCTGGTCTCCACGGATACTGTATCATCTGCAACGAGTGGATGACTGTATCCGATTAATTCCTGCTATATAATATATGTCTTGGCAAGGTGGCCTTATGAGGGACTTGTGCTCAATGATATCTGTCTACGCGAACCCCTGGGTTGGCTAGCCTTGCTGGAAAGATACGATCTGAGGATTTTTAATAACATGATGCGAGGATAACCTCGTCCCACTAGAAACTCGTAGACTTGATTGGCCGTGGAAAATGACTTGCTTGTATCCTGTTACCTTCTGCGAATAACTGAGGGAAACGGGCTGTCATGGTACGTGATCCAACCCATGTTCTTGTTTGATTGTTGGGTTGGTTATCGTACTATGACAGGCTGTGGACCGAAGTTATAAACGGAAGACTTATTCTGTTTGTGAAGTATTACTTCTGTGAATAACTGAGGAACATGGTCTATCATGGTACATGATCCAACCCATGTTCTTGTTTGATTGTTGGGTTGGTTATTGTGCTACGATAGGCTATCGACCGAAGTCACGATCAGAGGATTTTATTGTTTCAACCTTTTAACTTATGTGAAAGTTATAGAGTACGACACGTCCCGACTCCATGCGGCACCTTTTGTCCTTGTTTGGTTGTAAGGGTGCCATATGGGTTCGAGGATGTTGCGCTACCCTATAATAGTAGCATAAGTATTACTATTATCAATCATTCTATTAACTGGGTTTTTTTAATCTTAACTCTTGTGCCCCTTTGGCGGTACTTGCTATTCGGGGCTGACCCCGCTGGTTTTGTTTGGCCAGATCTCGTAGCAGAGCCGGAGGACACGATCTTCCACCCTGACATCCATGGTGCATACTAGGAGCATGGCGGTTCGGGGACTCGAGTGGGTTTCTTCTCCACCACTCCTGCTTATACTTTGTGCGGCGTTTAGCCACCGGCACCTGTTAGCCGGATTACTTAATATTTTGTGACAGTACAGAATTGTAAATAAATAGACTGCAGCTGTGTATAATTTTGTACTCCTGACTCTCTGAGATAGCTAAATTATAAAGCTAGTCTCTCATGACCATTTTGATGAAGCGTCGGGGACGCCTTACTGTTTTATCTTTAATATTCATTTAATTGCTGATGTGACTTGATTGATTGAGACATAGAACCCCGTGGGACCATAGGAGACTTGATTGTAGCATGTACCCCCTAGTCTCTCGACAGCCACGATCGCCGTATGACGTTACGTACCTCATATGGAGTAGCTGGCCTAGTCCGTCTCCGTATTTTGGTACTGGGGCGTGACAAGGTTTTAGTGGTGGCCCATGCAGGTCTGTTTTTCAGACTTATGGGGTATTGCAAATTATTAGGAGTCTCAATCAAAACTTGTTCTCCTTGAAATTCTGTTTCGAATTCTCTGTCCTTGCCTTGATCTCTAACCTGACTTACATCCTCGAAATCTTCCTCGTTCGGACTTGATAATCTTATATCTTTCTCTATAGGGGTGCTTCATTCTCATTAGCGGGTGAGGCCCATAAGGAAGAGCAGCCAGAGCACGGCTCGACTGGGCACCAACAGGGGAGAGAACCTTCCCCAGGGTAGACACGAGCAGAAGTGGAACCAGAGGCAGTGAAGCCGCAGGTTATTGAAACTCCTGCAGCACCAGCAGCGACGACAGTACCAGATGCCGTAGCACTCCTGGAGATCATCCGGGGGATTCTTGTCACTCACCAACAGCAACAGACTCAGCAGCAGGAGCAGAACGTGTTGCTGAACCAAGGGATTCAGTTAGCTCTTGAGAGGAGTGCCGGGGCTGACTCGGAAGCATCAGGAAGGTTCCGTTGCTTGAACCAGAGGTATTTTGATGGCACGGAGGATGCCATCACTGCAGATGCATGGATTCAAGACATCGAAGCCGTTCTTGTAGCAGCCAAGGTTCCAGATGATGAGAAGGTTGATCAGGTTAAATTAGTACTTCAGGATCTTGCCCGCGACTGGTGGGCATCAGAAGAAGTTGGTATAAGACGCCCTGTTCGTTGGACCACCTTCAGTGAAAGATTCAAGGCCAAGTATTTTGGCGTAGTAGCTCGATATGAGCTCCAGCCGAAGTTTATTAGTCTCAAGCAAGCATGCAAGACCGTAGATGGGTATTGCAGCAGAGTTCTGCAGATTGTGCCGTTTCGCACCAGCAATGGTGGCAACGGAGCCAGAGAAAGCTATGAGGTTCCAGCAGGGACTTCACTTGGAACTACTACAGCTTGTGGAGGGACACGACTACCAGACGTTTGACGCTGTTTTGACGGCCGCTCGGAGGCACGAGCTTACCCAGCAGAGGTTGGCATCGAGGACAGGGGGTCAGAAGAGATCTCATTCCCAGGTTGGAGGAGGAGTAATGCAGCGAACATCGGTACCAGCACCCGGTGTACGTATTCATAATGCAGGAGCGCCGCGGAGGACAGCCGTGTCAACTAATACAGCGCCAGTTCGGCATCAGCAGCCGAGGAACCAACAGCAGCATCAGGGAGCACCCCAGGGCTGTACATTCTGTGGGAAGGCAGGACACACGAGAGAGGTGTGTCGGTCAGCGAATGGCTTATGCTTGAGGTGTGGTAGTTCAGACCACCGTATTTCCACTTGTCCTATGATGCAGAGGCCAGGAGGGCCAGCTCAGCAGTTTCCCGCATTGCCAGCTCCGGTGGCAACCCCGAGTAGAGGGCCAGTATTAGCAGTGAGGCCCCTAGCCCAGCGTATACCAACGCAGGCTCAGATGTTTCGCCAAGCACAGGAAGTCGGAGGCCCTCAGGGGCAGCAACAACATGGTCGAGGAAGGCCGCAACAAGGAGCTCCGCGGGGCCAGGGCCAGGCTCTCACATTATCCTTGGGAGAGGCTCTAGCGTCTAGTGACATGGTGGCAGGTAAAATTCTCGTCACCTTATTTCCCGCTGTAGCATTATTTGATTCATGCGCTACTCATTCATTCATCTCTGCACAATATGCTACACGGATTGGACTAGAGTTTGAGGCATTACCGGAGAGGATGGATATACTCACCGGCAATGGGCTCGTAGAAGTTAGCAGAGTGCACTTTTCATGTCCGGTAGAGGTGTGTGGGCATTTACTGCCCGCATCATTGATTGAATTTTCTATGGAGAATTTTGATGTTGTTCTTGGCATGGACTGGTTGAGAGACAGTCATGCGACAATTGATTGTAGAGGAGGTAGGGTCATATTCAGTGTTCCTGGGATGGAACAGTTCATCTTTACTCGAACCTTGAAGAATCAAGCCGGAGGCGTCATCTCAGCAGCAGTGTCAGAGCCAGGACAGATTCCGAGAGTGGTCGAAGATTTTCTCGACGTCTTCCCTGATGAGCTCCCAGGGATACCCCCAGTCAGAGAGGTAGAATTTAGCATTGAGTTGAACCCTGGAACGAGGCCTATTGCAGACAGAGTTTACAGAATGTCACCGTCAGAACAGGATAAGTTGTATCAACATGAGAAAGAGTTGAAGTCCAAGGGATTCATCCGAGACAGTAAATCGTCCTGGGCCACGCCAGTGATTCTAGTTCCCAAGAAGGATGGGTCGACGAGGATGTGCATCGACTACCGCAAGCTGAATACAGTAACAGTGAAGAATAAGTACCCACTACCAAGGATGATGACCTGTTTGACCAGTTGAGCAAGGCCAGCATCTTTTCCAAGATCGATCTTCGGTCGGAATACTATCAAGTAAGAGTCCGGGAGCAAGACATACCGAAGACAGCATTCAGATCTAGATATGGACATTATGAGTTTTTAGTAATGCCCTTTGGACTAACCAACGCCCCCGCAGTATTCATGGATTTAATGAACCGCATCTTTCTGCCGTATTTGGATAAATTTGTGGTGGGGTTCATAGATGACATCCTTGTCTATTCCAGCAGTGAAGAGGAGCATGAGAAACATCTTAGGACTGTCTTGCAGACATTGAGGGAGCATCAACTTTATGCGAAGCTCGACAAGTGTGAATTCTGGTTAGACCATATTTTGTTCCTGGGATATGTAATTTCTGGGGCAGGAGTGTCAGTGGATCCGAAGAAGATTGAGGCAGTAGAGCATTGGCCGGTCCCGAGAACGGTTGCAGAAGTGCGAAGTTTCTTAGGACTAGCTGGTTACTACAGAAGGTTCGTGGCGGACTTTGCCAGGATCTCTGTGCCCTTAACGCGTTTAACGCACAAGGACGTAGAGTTTGTTTGGTCAGCTAGCTGTCAGGCATCATTTGAAGAATTGAAGAAGAGATTGATCTCAGCCCCGATCTTGACGCTTCCAGTAGGAGCGGGAGGCTTTACAGTATATTGTGACGCATTAGGGAAGGGTCTTGGATGTGTATTGATACAGAACGGAAAGGTGATAGCATATGCATCTCGGCAGCTTCGAGACCATGAGAAGAATTACCCGACTCACGATTTGGAGTTAGCAGCTGTGGTGTTTTCACTCAAGTTGTGGAGGCATTATTTATACGGGGATCGGGTAGAGATCTATACTGATCATAAGAGTTTGAAATACGTATTCACGCAGCGAGATTTGAACATGAGGCAAAAAAGATGGTTAGAACTGCTGAAGGATTTTGATTTAGATCTTAAGTATCATCCAGGCAAGGCGAATATAGTTGCAGATGCACTGAGTCGGAGAGACAGTGTCTTTATCTTGACCTTGCAGAAGCATATTTTAGAAGACCTTCGGAGTATGGGAATCGAAGTAGTTTTGCCAAGGGATATAGAAAGAATGACCAGTATGCAGATTCAGTCAACCTTAGTAGAGAGGATAAGGGCAGCACAAGCAGGAGATCCACAGATTCAGAAGTTGCGGTCGAAGTGTGAATCAGGCCGTAGGAAGGAGTTAGTGATTCATGAAGATGGTACGCTCAGGTTTGGAAACAGACTCTGTGTACTGAGTGAAGACCTTCGACAAGAAGTTATGTCCGAAGCTCATAGTTCTATTTACTCTATTCATCCAGGAGGAACGAAGATGTACCGAAATATCAGGCAGTACTTTTGGTGGAATGGCATGAAAAAAGAGATAGCGAGATTTGTATCCAAGTGTCTGGTATGTCAACAGGTGAAAGTCGAGCAGCAGAGACCAGCAGGATTGCTACAGCCGCTTCCTATCCCAGAATGGAAATGGGAGCACATCACGATGGATTTTGTGACCGGTTTACCTAGATCCCCAGCTGGCAAGAATGCAGTCTGGGTAATAGTAGATCGACTCACGAAGGTCGCTCATTTTCTTCCCTTCCGAGTTGGACAGACTACTGAGCAGTTAGCAGAAATATACATGAAGCAGATAGTAAGGCAGCACGGTGTTCCAGTTAGTATAGTATCAGATCGGGATACGCGGTTTACTTTTCATTTTTGGCGGAGCTTACACCAAAGTTTGGGAACCAAGTTAAGATTCAGTACTGCTTATCATCCACAAACTGACGGGCAATCAGAAAGAACTATTCAGACGTTAGAAGATATGCTACGGGCGTGTACCTTGGATTTTGGCAGATCTTGGGAGGATCACCTTCATCTAGTGGAGTTCTCCTATAACAACAGCTATCAGGCTAGAATTCAGATGGTCCCGTTCGAAGCATTGTACGGAAGGAAGTACAGGTCCCCTTTGGCATGGGACGACGTCGGAGAACGGAAGTTGTTGGGGCCAGAGATGATCACGCAGACTGTGGAGATAGTTAAGTTAGTCAGAGAGTGCCTTCGAGTTGCACAGGACCGACATCGTCATTGGGCAGATCAGCATTGTAGGCCTTTAGAGTTTAGAGTTGGCGACCAAGTGTTTCTGCGGATTTTGCCTACTCGGGGTATCATCAGATTTGGAACCCGAGGAAAGCTTAGTCCAAGATACGTTGGTCCTTTTAAGATTCTCGCTCGGGTAGGCGATGTGGCTTATCGACTTGCCCTTCCGCCTTCGTTAACTGGCATACATGATGTGTTTCATGTGTCCCAATTACGTGGGTATGTCCCGGATTCGAGTCATGTCCTCGATCATTCTGAGTTAGTCGTTGGTACCGACCTAACTTACGAGGAACAACCCGTGTCTATTTTGGACCGGCGAGAGAAGGTAGTCAAGAATCGGACGATAAGCCTTGTCTGTGTTTCTTGGAACCATCACTCTTCGGGAGAGTCAACCTGGGAGCGCGAGGACGAGATCAGATCTCGGTATCCGCATTTGTTTGACTAATGAGGTATATTTTTACGCCTTATTGACATGATTCCATGCTTATCTGCACCTGCTTGTTTTGTACTTTGTGATGTATGATAATAACTGCTATGATAGTTAACTTGTATATGATTGTGCCTTGCTTGTCCTGATTTTACTATCCTGTCTTGGCTGGAATTTCGAGGACGGAATTTTTCTAAGAAGGGTAGAGATGTCACTCCCCGATCCTGGAATACGTATTTTAATACGTAAACCGATAAATTGTATTTACTTTGTATTTATACGATATTTATTATGCTGTATTTCTTCAGGCATTTCCCAAAATATTCGACAAAATATTATTTTGTAATTTATTTTCTGCATTTGGGCCTACAGTTTTGGCTCATTTGGGTAACCTATTCTTGGTTCACCAATGGTTCATCATGATCCCTTTGGTTCATCTTGAACCCATGGGTTCAAGATTCTATATAATAACTCATCTCATTCTCTCTCCTCTCATTTATTTCCTCTCATTTATTTCCTCCACCAACCAAGACAAGTGCCAACTTGCTCAAGAGATGGATCCATACACTTTGTTCATGTTTTCTTACAAAATTATTTGTCAAAATATGTTCTTCTCCTCATTCTATACTAGTTTAGAACTTAAAATTTTATATTTTGAAGCTTTAATTTTTGTAGATCTAAGTTTTAACCATTTTCGGATTTTCTTGGTTTTGATCTAGCAAACTTCATTATTTTTAAGTTTTGAGTGTTCCATGTTGTAGAAAATTTTGTTCTACCCCATTTTGACCTATAGAAGTCCCAATTTGGGCTTAGGATGAGGATTTTATGTTCCTTAGAAGTTCTAGGGCTCATGGTGTTCTTGCTCTCAGCCAAGAGGAAGAAGATGACCCTGTAGCAGTTGGCACGCGCAGTCCTGGCCCAGCGCTTTTTAGCAAAGGGCGCAGCTCTCTCGTGGCCCAGCGCCTTTTGGCTCTAGGCGCTTGATTCCCTGCGCGCTTGATCCCCTGCGCGCTCTGATCCCTGCGCGCTTGATCCCCTGCGCGCTCTGATCCCTGCGCGCTTGATCCCCTGCGCGCTCTGATCCCTGCGCGCTTGATCCCCTGCGCGCTTGATCCCCTGCGCGCTCTGATCCCTGCGCGCTTGATCCCCTGCGCGCTTGACCCAGCGCACTTGACCCCCTGCACGCACTTGACCCCAGCGCGCTCTGACCTGGACTTCCCTATACTTTATATTTTTATATGTATATATTATATTGCATATATATATGTAAATGTTTGTGTATGCTATATATCCTTACACCTTTTGTCCTGAGCATAATATGAGCACTAATGTGACCCCGGTGAACAAAGTGGTCCTACCCGATACATGTACCTGAATGTCCCAGTTCTTGTTCATGCTCGACAAATGACTCGTAACTCCACGTGGTGTATTTGCAATGATGCATTACACTAAGGAGGGTAGAACATGTTGGCATACTAATTGACATGGATCCTCTCTTGGGGTACTCGTACTTGAGTACGACTTTTAGGAGGATAATCATACAGGCCACAGCATGTGAGTCCAAGATTTCACCTAGGGTTAAACTAGACAACTAAATATACTAGATGCATGGGGAGGGCAGAATTCCGAGATCGTGTTACACCAGCCGCCTTGAGATATCGTCTTGACGCGCCGGCTGGTCTCCAGGGATACTGTGTCATCTGCAACGAGTGAATGACTGTATCCGATTAATTCCTGCTATATATTATATGTCTTGGCAAGGTGGCCTTACGAGGGACCTGTGCTCAATGATATCTGTCTACGCGAACTCCTGGGTTGGCTAGCCTTCATGGAAAGATACGATCTGAGGATTTCTAATAACATAATGCGAGGATAACCTCGTCCCACTAGAAACTCGTAGACTTGATTGGCCGTGGAAAACGACTTGCTTGTATCCTATTACCTTCTGCGAATAACTGAGGGAAACGGACTGTGATGGTACGTGATCCAACCCATGTTCTTGTTTGATTGTTGGGTTGGTTATCGTACTATGACAGGCTGTGGACCGAAGTTATGAACGGAAGACTTATTTTGGTTGTCAAGTGTTACTTCTGTGAATGACTGAGGAACATGGTCTATCATGGTACATGATCCAACCCATTTCTTGTTTGATTGTTGGGTTGGTTATTGTGCTACGATAGGCTATCGACCGAAGTCACGATCAGGAGATTTTATTGTTTCTACCTTTTAACTTATGTGAAAGTTATAGAGTACGACACGTCCCGACTCCATGCGGCACCTTTTGTCCTTGTTTGGTTGTAAGGGTGCCATATGGGTTCGAGGATGTTGCGCTACCCTATAATAGTAGCATAAGTATTACTATTATCAATCATTCTATTAACTGGGTTTTTTAATCTTAACTATTGTGCCCCTTTGGCGGTACTTTCTATTCGGGGCTGACCCCGCTGGTTTTGTTTGGCCAGATCTCGTAGCAGAGCCGGAGGACACGATCTTCCTCCCTGACATCCATGGTGCATACTAGGAGCATGGCGGTTCGGGGACTCGATTGGGTTTCTTCTCCACCACTCCTGCTTATACTTTGTGCGATATTTAGCCACCGGCACCTGTTAGCCGGATTACTTGATATTTTGTGACAGTACAGAATTGTAAATAAACAGACTGCAGTTGTGTATAATTTTGTACTCCTGACTCTCTAAGATAGCTAAATTATAAAGCTAGTCTCTCATGACCATTTTGATGAAGCGTCGGGGACGCCTTACTGCTTTATCTTTAATGTTCATTTAATTGCTGATGTGACTTGATTGATTGAGACATAGAGCCCTGTGGGACCATAGGAGACTTGATTGTAGCATGTACCCCCTAGTCTCTCGACAGCCACGATCGCCGTATGACGTTACGTACCTCATATGGAGTAGCTGGCCTAGTCCGTCTCCGTATTTCGGTACTGGGGCGTGACACTTCTTGTGTCTCTAATGTCCTAATCATAGCAGTCACGGTATCTATCTGCCACACGTCTCTAACGTATCGATGGCCAGTCAAATACGCAGTCCGTGCCCCTAACATGATGTCTCAAACGTGTAGTGTGAGTGTCATGGCCAAAGGAGATATAAAAATATCCCACAATCATAAGGTACTCCTCTAATACTAAGTCGATATGCATAAAATAAAGACTAGACACGAAAATAACTAATATAGTCATTTGCACCCAAGTATAACTTGGTCGCATAATTTTATCTAAACAGGAGTATGAATAATATCAAAACATAATTGTAACATACTGAAAAGGAATAATAAATTATAGTAAAATAGCAAGATATACTTGCCTGGATCATGAGTAGTGGCAAGAAAATATCCAGGTAGTGAACTCGACAAGTCAACCGTCGTAGAAAAGATACAATCCGAATGAACTTCTCCAGATGCTGAAATAAACATCACTAGCATTTCCAGAATGAGTGAGAAAGCTAAAATATCCTACCCATAAGTCCAATTTGGATACAGGGATAAAAATGGCAGTATTGGGTCAAAACGGGATCCACTGTTGGGCCCACTTTGTACCAAAAAATGTGCTAGAACTAAAGTTCTCTAAATTCAACAAATTATATGTCCACAAGACTAGAACGACGATATGAACTCAACGGTATGTCCAAAATTGGATTCCGATGAGTCAAAATCAAAATTGCCCGTTAAGCAGGACCGCGGGGCCCGCGAAACCGCGTACCGATCAACATTCTCAAAATCTGACAAAACTTGGGTCACAGGACCAGCACGATGCTGCGAGTCCAACGACACAAGTTTTGTTGCGACACGATAAGTGTGCACAAACTAATTAGCAAATTTCTGAAAGGCCAATACGGTAGTTTTTCGACGGCTACGGTTCAAATTCGTCGCGTACACATGACCGATTTGAATTCCATCGAATTCCACACATCCACAATCTATGTACGTACCTTTCGATGCAAACAACACGTGCCGAGGCGGTCCGGTTGGACGGAACCAACCCCATAACGGAAAAATTCACAGTTTTAAAACATATTTTTCGATGATTTGGAAACTGATTAACATGCAAAACATTATAGAATAATTAAAAGTAAATAAATTGTTTCAATCTTGGTTATATTGTCTTTGTAAAAAATATCGAGATTCAGTTCACAAGTTTGGGAGAAATTAATTTCCAAAGTTTGGTGTTTGGGACAGTTTTATACACTGTTTTGAAAAAGTTTTTTGCTCGACTTCGAGTCGATTTTTCACCTGATTAAAAGAGTTAAAAAAATAAATCTAACTGAAGAGGTAGATAGAGGGTTATGTTGTGGATGCATATGAAGAATCGGTTCGCAAAAAGAACAAGTGAGGAGGAAGAAATCAGACCTGAAACAGGGGAGTTCGTGGCGGGCTGATGCGTACGGGATCGGGTTCGGCCGGGTACGGGGCTATCCAAGCGGCTGCCCTGGCGGCGGCGGTGATCGCCGGAGATAGGTGATGCTGTGGGGGTGGTGTTGGCTTGGTGAAGAGGTGGAGAAGAAGCCTTGCGATATGGTGAACAAGATGTTGGTTTGAGTGTTAGGGATGATGGAATATGGGAAGAAAAAAATATAGAAATGTAGTAGTAATCGGCTAGGTTGTTCAAGTAAGGAAAGGGGAAGTAACGGGTGTGGCTGGTTATTAGGAATTTTTACTTAATTAATGGGTTTAAGAGGATATTTGAATGGGATTTAATTGGAAGTTTTCAAATGATGGATTAAAGGGTCGGGCTGTTGTTGTTCCATACGAAAAGTAACAACAACTTTTTGTTTTTTTATTATTTATTATTAACATGGAAAATCTTGATTAGGAGATGAATGAGGATAGGTTAGGATGGTTTTAAAAGAAATTTGATTGGAGGGATTAAAGGATTTGAATTGATAGGATTAAAGGAATTGAATTGGGAGGATTTAAAGGAATAACTAAAGAAGGGGAATCATTTTATATGTATGTTGTTTCAAGCAGGAATAGTCCTAATATATATGTGTGTATATTAAAGGACTTAGAATATATAATATATATTTTTATCAAAATAATTCTAATAAAAATCAAATTAAATTCTAATAAATCATAATATATTCTAACAAATTTGTACATATTAAAAATATATTTTATGAGAATTTTATTTATAATTTATGTAAACAAATTAGTATTAATATTTCAGAAGTTTACAATAAATACTAAGCATATATGTAATAAATACATATAAATTAACACATACTCAAATTACCCTAGATGATGATGATGATAATAATAATAATAATAATAATAATAATAATAATAATAAAATAGTAAATTTTTTGGGGATTTACAGAAACAACAACACAACCACACACAACTTGTAATTCTCACACTTGTAATCCACCTTAAGTGAGTTTGTGATAGAAAGTGATCCTCAAGTTAAGTTGTACCAACTGAGAGAAGCCCTTTTGTAATATTTTATTTGATTATAGTGAAAACGGCAAAGAAGGGGCGGATGGAGGATGTAGGCTCAAATTGAGCTAACCTCGGTAAATCGTGTGTGTGCGATCTTTCTTATTTTCTCTTTTCTTTTTTAGTTTATTCTCATCTCATCTCATCTCATCTCATCTCATCACAAAGACAAAAAATATCTTTTTTTTAACAGTAGTATTAGAGCACATGTTGCTAATCATCTAGATCCTCCGATTCTCATGCTCTTGTTATCAAAAATAAGGGAGGGAGCAAAAGCAAACAACCTCAAAACCGAGACAACTCAAGAGAAAAATCAAAGTCTATGAAGGACATCAATTGCTATTATTGTGGCAAGAGTGGACACATAAAACGGAAATGCCGCAAGCTCAAGCGAGAACAAAAGGAAGGTAGGGCTAATGAAAAGCAAGAAAAGAATGAAAGTGCATGCAGTCATTGTTAGTGACAACGAAATTGTGCTTTTCTCTGTATGTGAAGTAGAATGTGCAAATCTCACTTGTCAAGACTCAGAAAAGGTGATTGATTCTGGTGCCTCCTACCATGCTATTACTAGGAAGGACTACTTTACTTTGCTTCGTGAATGTAACCTTGGAACGGTAAAGATGGATACCAAAAACTCTTCTCAAATTATTGACATTAGAGTACTACCAAAATAAGTCAATTTGGCGACGAAATTAGCGACGGCAAAAAAACGTCGCTAAATTTTGGAATTAGTGTCAGAAGTAACATGACGTTGCCAAACGTTGCTGATCAACAACATCCAGTGACGTAACTTAAAGCCCGTCGCTAGATTACTGAAATTAGCGACATTGAGCGATGTTTACGTACGTCGCTGATTAGCGACAGTCAGCGACGTCAAATAATGATGTCGCTAATATTTTAATATACCCGTCCAACTTTTTTATTTCTTCTAATTCGTTCAACTTTTTCATCTATCATAAATTCTCACTCCTCCCAACGAAGCTCTTCTCGTCGCCCCCTCCTCCTCCGATGCTCTCCTCGCCGTCGCCGACAGCGCCTCCTCCCCTCTTTAGGTAAACCCTAACCCTACTTCTAATTCTAGACACAGATATGGTAGTGATCTTAGGCACGGCCGACATGTTGTGCTGGGTGCAGCCGACGGCGGCAGTGGTGATCTGCCACGAGGGTACGGAGGGGGGGAGGAGCTTAGCCTGGAGGGTCTCCGAAGAAGGGTATTTGGGGGTTGGCTTGTCGACATGGGGATGGCCGTGTTTCGATAGGTGGTCGTGGCCATGGCACGGTACTGTCCAGGTCAGTAAGAGAGTTTAGGGGGCTTTAGATGGGCATTTAACAAGAAATTAGGCTACTGCCTTGTCGTGGCAAGCAAGAGCCTGGCTTGGCATACAACAGGCCATAGGCCATTTTGAGTGTGCCAACCTATGCACATACTAGTGCACATGAGAGAGAGAGCATGGGGCAACAACAGTATATGCAGAAGCAAGTCGGAGGATATGAGTCCTGTACGAACTGTTTGTGTGTATCTATCTAGGTATATTAGAGTATCAGTTAAGTGAGAGTGTCATGTGAGAGTGTGTGAGTGTATACTATAAATTGAGTGTTAGAGTGAGGTATAATGTGTGGGTGTCCCTATGTGATAGTGAATATGTATGTGAGAATGCATAGAGAGTAAATAGGAAGAGGGGTGGACTGCCCAAGTGTAGTTGCAGCCTAGGATGCCTTGGCTTGGCTTTGCCTACAGGTTTGGGCAGGCCAAATGGCCTCATGCAGTGAGTAAGACAAGAAATGGGGACCCTCCTGCAGCCCAAGTAAGCCCATTCCTGTGTGTGCTTGCAGCATGTATATGTGAAGGCAGAGGGTTAAACTGCTGTGCAGGCTATAAGCCAATGCACCGTAGGGTGTGGTTGTTATCATTGTTTATAGAAGTATTGGCCTATGTGTTAGCCTATGAGTATAGTGCTTGAGTGTCCACTAAGTGTTTATATTTAGTGTTGTTAGGATTAAAAGGTAATGAGATTGTATATAAAAACTGAACAGTGATGCAGGGAGAAGGAGGAGCACTACCAGAACAAGTCATATTAGCGACGCCAGAAAACGTCGCTAAAATGACAAAAAATGTCGCTACAACGGTTTACCGACGTATTTAGCGACGTTTTCTTGTGGTCGCGGAAAGCCATGTCGCTAACAGGCAAAACGTCGATAATCGTCGCCATTACCGATGCTTACCGACGTTAATAAACGTTGGTAATTGACCGACGTGCACCGACGCCACATCGAAAATATGGCGACGTCTCAAACGTCGGTCAACGTCGATGAATTTAGCGACGTATGCTTGTTGTTACCGACGTTCACCGACTCTGTAGACGAGGGAAATACTGGGCCACTTAACGTCGGTAAACGTCGCTAAACGTCGGTATACCTGGTGATGTATCGACGTTTACCGTTGTTTTGCTGCATCGCTAAACGTTGGTAAACTTCGCTAAATGTCGCTAAATTACAAAAAAATAAAATAAAAATAAATTACAGAATGTCCACAAAATCATATTTTCTACCTGCAGTTCAATAAATAAGAAAAAAACCACAAGCACATTTTCTTTCTGGGTTCGCCGACCCCTTCGGTGGAATACTCAACACCGGTACATCACAATTTACATATGTATCAACACAAACAAGAGTAAAAGTCTACAATCAACATGATGAGATACCAACACAATGAACACTAAAATATCCAAAGTCGGTAAACGAATATCCAAAGTATACAACCAATATCCACATGAATCCACAACCAATAATAAAAGTCTACACAAACAAATAATCCACAACCAATACTGAAACAACATAAATAAACACTAAAAAAACACTACAATCTCGTAAAATAGTCTTAATACTGGATTCTAAATGATTAGTTCAATTTGCTATTTTTAAAATGTAATATTTTGAGCTATATACATTGTTGTATGTAGGAATATAATGTTAGGTTTCATATTCTTACATGTTAGGTTGTGATAAACATTGGGTTGGTTTGATGTTCGAATTTCTCCAAAATCCTAAAACTGAATACATGTTAACATTTTCACATTGATTTCAAATGTTTAGTTCAATTTCAGATTTAATATGTAATATTGAACTGTATGTATAGCTAAATGTATGGAGAGTATGTTAGGTTTCATCTCTATCATGTTAGGATGTGTTGGGAGCATTGAGTTTGTTGTGATATTTCAAACCCCTAAAATCTGAAACTGCATTATGTTAATATTACACTGGTTTAAATGTTAGCTCATTTTCAGATTTTGTATGTAAATGCTGAACTAAAACTAGGTTTAACCTTTCAATACTAAAGCTATAGCCCTGTACAAGGACACACGTACCCTAACTTAGTATACACTGCCATGTAAACCTAACCCTTCCTCTCTATGTTATGTTCATATACCTATATAGATATATATAGAGTTTATGCATACATGTTATAATGTATATAGATACATAACTAAATCTCTACCTCTTTATATATATATATATATATATATATATATATATATATATATATATATATATATATATATATATATATATATATATTTTTTTTTTTTTTAATATATATATATATATATATATATATATATATATATATATATATATATATATGGTTAGCCATGCATGCTATGAGTAAATAGGTTGTGCATTGTAGATTGTTAACCAATATACCATGAGTAGTGTAACTGGATAGCTATTGTTTTGAAACCCAAATCCTCATATACACTTTCATGTATATTTCACATACACAAATGCCTACTATCTAACCATATTAACATGTCCACATACACCCATACACACATGAACCACATAACCTTTACATAATGCTAGCTTTTCCCTCTCTAACGCTCTCTCTCTCTCTCTCTCTATATATATATATATATATATATATATATTGTGATTGGATTTCAATGCAATTGACTTTCATTCTTTTACTTTTGATTGTGATTTTTTTCTATGAGTAGTTCCCCTTTATAGATAATTGGTAGTTATCTTATTTTATTTTTTGATAAGTACCAGTTTTTATATAGGATGGTAGACTGCCTTACAGTTTTGATGATTTGTTATTTCTGTATCTTTTCCAGTTTAACACCCCTGATTGCTTGTATGTTTTGATACCCTATGACCATTTTGGTTTAGCATGAGTAGTATACCCAGACGAGACTTTCACTACCACTGTATGCCATGATCCTGTATGTCGTCCTTTTAAATCGTATGATTTGTTTAAGTTCTGAGACTTTGATTGTGGGGGTTTGACCTAGAAGGAGTATGAACATTTTAATTTCGAGGACGAACTTTTTCTAAGGTGGGTAGGATTGTAACACCCAGTTTTCCAGATGAGGGTAATTTTGAAATTTTGTAATTATAATTATTATTTATTTCATATTATATTTTTTGGTGATTTTTAATCATTTTTAAACTATTTAAAATCATGACTTGTGATTAGGGTGTTTCATCTACTACATTTCTAGTTTGAGGGTATTTTTGTCATTTTTAAATTATTTGAATTTAATATATATTATTTGGAATTTAAAATAATTATTTAGAATGGTGTGATTTTAAATATTATTTAATTGATAGCCTTGTGGTTTAGATTAGCCCTAACCTAGTTTGGACCTAACCTAGATTAGTCCTAGCTAGTCTAGTTAGCCATAGTGAGTTTTAGTTAGCATTTGTTAGTTGGGTTTAATTCATGATTGGTTAGAATGTATAGGTTGCAACTTGATAAGGGGAGACCTAGATTTTAGGCCATTAATTGGACTTGATGGATTGATAGCCCTTAGATTGTTTTCCTAAAAACCCTAACCCTAACCATGTGGCCGCCCCCCTAGATAACAGCCCCTATATAATCCCTCCCAAAAATAATAGCCTCATTTGTTCATTCCATCATTTGCAAGAACAAGGTTAGCCTCCATTGAAATTTCTTCATAGTTTATTCAATAGTAGTCCTTTTTCATTGAGATTTCTTCCATGGTGTTCTAAATCATGTTTCCCTACTGTTGGTAGAGTTCATTCTCAGGTTTGAGCCAATTTGGAGCCATTGGCTAGCTAGTGGAGATCTCCTTTTGAAGGGTTTTTATTGTGAAGGAACACACCTAGGTAAAACTCTATTCCTCCCATGAAATTTTAGTTTCTTTGCGTAAACACCAAGCCCTAGGTATCCTGTAGGAATAGGATTTGCACCCTCTCGTGTCCTGTACGTGTTCGTATCGGACACGTATCAGTAGGTAACCGCAAGTGTTCGACGAAATGCCACAGTGGGCATTTCGATCGTGTTTTCGATTTGTGTTTGAATAGAAATTCCTGTCTTGGTGTCGCCTATGGGTTTCTAAGTGACTGAGTTGAGTTCGTATCGATTTGGTGTCGAGTTGGACCCATGGACACGCCTGCGCGCGCGTGAGCAGCGCTGTCCTGCTACCAGTGGGGTCGTATGGCCTGTTCTGGACACGTGGGTGTGTATCCTTTGACGCGGAGCTTGGTGCAGTGTCTGATACGACACTCCCCAAGTCTCGTATCCTTTGGTTTCGTGTCAAGTGCAGGATTCACCCCGCACTGGACACGCACACCAGTCGATTGAACCCAGTCCAGTGCATTGGGTTTGTGTGTGATGTTTGGACACATTGTGTCGCATTTTTGGATACCATTTTGATTGTATGACACATGCCTATATGGTACATTATTTACCTACCTAGGTTTCATCATTTAATTGTTAATCGAATGTGGAATGGGAAACTCCCATTCGACTGATACAATGCAATATCAGTGAGCTAATCTCTGTCCTAATTTTCTTCATTAATTTCCTGTTAATGCCATGTGTCAGTTGTATTTTAAATTATTTGAACACTAGACATCATGATTAGGATTCAATTTTCAGTTTATGATGATTAGCATAATCGAATTCACATGAATGGTTAAATCATGAATTAGTTTTCCTATTTGTTATTCCTTGGTTTAAAACCTGGAAGTGTTCCTTAAATTCTGAATCCTAATTTTGGAATTAAATTCTTATTTTAATTGTTGATTAGTGATTAATTATCATTTAAAACTCCTAGACATGTTTGTTAGTATATGTTAGTTTAGTTTTACTTATTAGAATGGGTTGATTAATGAGAAATGGAATAATTGATGTTGGATTGGGTTTCAATGTATCGACTGGTACATTACATTGTTGACTGATTTCCATTCTAATTAGATACTGTATTTGTAACTGAGATTCATTGGTTAGTCCACTGTTTTGTTAGTTTCACGGGTGACTGAACTCAATTGGTGGTTTGGTTGATTGAATGATTGTTTCAATAATCTGAGAATACCTGAATTGATATTGATTCATTCCTTTCCTTTAGCTAATTCGATTTGAGTCTATATATTACTGTCACTGTTTCATATTAAAACTGTCTTCCCATTTACAAACTGTTAACTGAAATTGTTTGATACATTACCTATGTGTAACTGAAATAGATTCCCTTCACTGTTAGCAACCCAATTTATCACTCACACTCTAATGCACACACACATGGTTCACATTGTTCCTGTCTTTGGGATTCCTGTGGCACACACAGTACACACACATGTTTTCAGTCCACACACACTGGAACAATCACATACAGATTCTTCATTTTCCTGCAACAATCTATGTTTCCTGTGAGCATTAACACACACACATTAAATCATGTATACACAATCTCATATATTACCTGTCACACATATGCTTCCTGTAACAGCCATTTATAGCCACACACACACTCTAGCACACATGTTCCTGCCACACACAATTCACTAAACACACACACAATCTTATAGTCCTTTTCCCCTCTCTACGAAGATACAATGTATATATTTCTATATGTGTATAATGCCTATAGCTATATATATATATATATCAATGCCTAATCTAATGTGAATGTGTGAATGATAGTGTAGGGTGTATAGGAATTTCAATGTGTAATGTGATATACATATTTCTATTTATGTATGTAGATATATATACATATATATGAATAGTGATATATATACATATATGGTATTGGCCAATAGTGTTATGGTTGTATTAGCTCATGGACATCATGGTTGTGTTTCTACATAGGTATATGGCCTAGTGTATGGCTATTGCCTAGAGGATTGGACCTATGGCCTATAACCTAGATGACATAGCCTATGGTTGACTAACCTAGACTAGTTTGACCTAGTTAAACCTGTTTGACCTTGGTTGACCAATTTGAACTAGAGTTGACTTTGGTCTAGATTGACCTAGATTCATATAGAATGCATTGAATTGCATCTTATTATCATTTTAGACATGTTGTGACTTGTGCTGTTCTGATTAGGAGCCAGATACCACTCCTCAGGCAGTATTTTCTTTCGGACATTCAGGATATCAGGCGAGTACATTCTCTAACCGTTTCATACTTGCTAGGAGTATTTCTCGCTCTAGATTATCTTACTTGATGCTGACACGATGGAAACACGAATTAGTACTATATGGATCTTTTCATGCGATGTTATCCCCCTCGGGAGCATCAGATACATCATGTCATGTGCGTTTCACTTTCATCATGTACTCTTGTGCTTTCACCTTACATGTGCACTCTCGTGATTCATGTACTCTCATGATCACGGAGCCCCCATGTATATATTCATGTGCATCCATTTATGGGCCCCCATGTGAATATCATGTACAATAACATAACTTGCACGGATCCTTGTGTATTGATTGTGGTACGGGGGAGTATAAATAGTTATGTAGACAATTTCCAAAGTAGTGTAGCCATGTACGACCTCTCATGTTTATTATCAAGCCGTTCACATGTCTAGCTTGTACTCTAAATCACTTGTTCACTGTAGCTCTTTACTTATAGTAGATATTTTATTACAGTCTTCCTTTTACTCATGAATACTCTTCATCGTTTCATGTATTTTACTCTATTGCCTGTATTTTATTCCTGTCATTATATGAACTGCGTGAGATGTACTATGCTCGCTCCTGTCCTGACTGGACCTGTTAAAATATTACAGAGGATGAGGATGAGGCGTGCTGCCCTACCTATTATGGGACTACCCTTGATGACAGCTGTGACTTGGACCAGCAGCCGGACCCTATAGCTGTGGATGACACTCCTCTAGACTAGGATGTCTTCTTTTATATTACATTCTGGATGACTTTATATTTGATACTTGGGATTGTGGATTTGTGATATCTTAGACACTTAGACTCTCTGTTTGTACTTATGTGGATTCCTTTCATTTCAGCAGTATCTATCTATCTTTCTATCTTATCTTTCTGTCTTAGATGTGATTGAGACTGTATATTGCTATGTCACCTCCATTCGGAGTGTATATACTGCACTGGTACCTTTATATTGTTAGATGATTGACCTAGGACAGCGTTCTACCGCCGACACTGCGACGTAGGCTGGACGTACCCACGTCTCGTGCCCTTACTCTAGGGTGCGGGTCGTGACACCTTAGGCTGCTTCAACTTTCCATTCCCCTCATGTATCAAATGCAATACAGGACGTCTACATATTTCTTCCAAGTCCAATTTAGCCTTTGGATTGTCTTTCGTCTTTCCCTCTATGTCTATTACAGTATTAATTATGTTGTCAAACATATTTTTCTCGATATACGTGATATCAAGGTTATGTCTAATCAGATTGGTGCTCCAATATGGCAGATCCCAGAATATACTCCTCTTCGTCCAGTTATGAGTGCGACCAAATCCGTCACACTTGTAGCCCGTAGCAGGCTCTTCAATAGCTCTTGGTAGATCTTTTACCTCTTCCCATATCGTGTATCCGGGTCACCTTGGCGGGGGATTAGCCTTCTCTACAATGCCAGCACGAAAAGCATTCCTGTTCCTCTGGTACGGATAATCCTTCGGCAGGAATTGTCGATGACAATCGAAGAAGCACGGTTTGCCTCCGTGTTTCAAACGGAAAGCCTTAGTGCGGTCCATGCAATACGAACATGAAAGACGATCATGCGTGCTCCATCCACATAACATACCATAGGCCAAAAAGTCGTTGATGGTCCACATAAGTGCTACCCGCATCAGAAAATTTTGTTTTCTAGATACATCGTACGTATTGGAACCTACTTCCTACAGCTGATTCAACTCATCATTCAATGGCTGTAAATACACATCGATGTTCCTTTTCGGATTATTCGGACCTGGTATAATAACGGTGAGGAACATATACGGAGTCTTCATGCACATCCAAGACGGTAGATTATACGGAGTGACGATCACAGGCCAACATGAATACTGGGAACCCGAAAGTCCGAATGGGGTAAAACCGTCGGAGCAGAGACCCAATCCAAATATTACGTGGATCAGAAGCAAAATTTGGATACTCTCGATCAAAGTGCTTCCATGTTTCTCCATCAGATGGGTGATCCAAGACTCCTTCGATCTGTTCTCGCTTATGCCAACTCATGTTTTCTGCAGTTTCCTTCACCATAAACAACCGCTGCAACCGCGACGTCAACGGCAAGTAGTGCATCGAATCGGTAGGTTTCCTTTCACCGACAGACTTTCCTCTACCACTGCCCTTGTAGCGATCATCACCACAAATTATGCAGGCATCTTCATCCTTGTCGTCTTTGTAGTACAACATGCACCCGTTGCGACATGCATCGATTTTCTCGTATCCCATCCAAAGCGATCTCACCATCCTCTTAGACCGGTAAAAGTCTTTAGGCAACTTAGCACCCTCAGGCAATATTTCTATAATCAACTCCATAACTCGGTTGTAGCAATCTTGCGACATATTAAAATTGGACTTGATGCTCAACAATCTTGTAACCACCTCCAACGGTGAATGATCCTCACAAACAAGATATAATGGAGTCCTTGCATTCTCCAGCAACTCCATGAACTTTGCAACATCGGCGTTAGGTGCCTCCTCAGGTGCATCATGATTGTCCGGATCGAAACTAGGCCCCGCCGCGTCAAAAACCATGTTCACCACCCCATCGTCGTAAGCAACGTGGTTGTGGACATCCACATAAGGCTCATATTCCGATGCTAAAGACACAAGTTCTCCGTACGCGCTCCACTGATAGTGATTCGGCGTAAAAACCTTCGAGTATAAATGATACGTGACTTCCACTTCTGGATGGTATTTCAAGTTGCGACATCTCACATATGGACACTTAATTTTGGTACCGTCCATGTACTGAGGGAACACCTTGACAAACTGCAGGAATTGCTGTACACCTTCTATGAATTCATCCCGCACATCGCACATGTCATCAGGATGACGGTTGTACATCCAAGAACGATTTCGCAGATAGTAATTCAGATCCATATCCATTTGAGGATAAATCTGTAAGATAGATACATGCACTCGTTGAAATACTTGTAAAAGTAATAGGCGCATTAATCAAAACATATCTTAAACATTGAAATAGAATCCCAAGTAATTATGATACAACAAGTGGTAATAGTGTATCACATGACATAGCCATATAACCATAGTGTATCAGAATTGACCACACAGAAGACTTAGCCTAATTAATCTCCATAAAACAAGTGGTAATAAGTCCATAATTAATCTCCATAAAACAAGTACAGTTGGTAATAAGTCCATAATTAAGTCCATAAACTCATCTCCATAAAACAAGTACAGCTGGTAATAAGTACTAATAGTCCAACACAAAATATATCCATAAAACTACACTAATGACGATCACGCAGCTTACGCATACGCTCAATGATACCATCACGCAACATCTTCGAACAAGTGGGATCGACGGCGGGAAATCGCCATTCCGCTGCATGTGCTGGATGAATAGAACTCCCGGTCTCACTAGCTATCGGTGCCACTTCCTCCTTAACAGTAGGAGGAGCCACCTCAGCAATCTGTGTTTCCCTCAAACGATGTACCGTTGTTCGGGTCCTGGTTGCCATCTGGTAAGATCGATATTCACAGAGAATATAATTGTAACATAAGAAAGCTAACTAAAGGAACCATCATCTCGTTTCATGTATCAAAACCCAAGTTCCGTTGTGAAATCTTAGTATTCTTCAATGAGTATACCTATATGTGTTTAGTTCAGTTTTTCCTGAGATTGTATACATATGTATATATGTAGATTGATAGATATAGCTATAGTTATAGTTATATAATAGTTTTTCCTGAGATTGTATACATATGTATACATATGTATATATGTATATAAAGGAATCATCAGTGAGTATATATATGTATATATTATATAGATATGTATAAGAGTTTCATGTATACATGTATACATATATGTAAGAGTTTTCTTCAATGAGTATACATAGTGTCTGTGTGTCGTGTTTCAGTGTGTCAGTGTCGTGTCAGTGAGTGTGTCGGTGTCATGTCAGTGAGTGTGTCAGTGTGTCTGTGTCGTGTCAGTGGGAGATAAGGTTAGGGTTAGGTGTACCTGGACGGGGTCGGGTTGGGGTCGCCGGAGCGGAGCAGGGGATGAGGGGGGTCGGTGGTGGAGGAGCGACGATGAGGTCACCAGGGGGCGAGGGGGTCGCCGGGGCAGGGGACGAGGGGGAAGGGGCTGGAGGGAGGGGTCGCCGGGGAGAGGCCTCGCCGGAGGGGAGGAGCTCGTCGGGGGTAGCGGTCGCCGGAGACGAGAGGGGGAGGGGGAGAGAGACGAGAGGGGAGACGGGAGATTGAAATTTTGGTGAAAATAAAATAAAATCGATCGGGTTCCCAGAACCCTATGTAAAAGTTTTAGCGATGTCTAAGAGAGACGTCGCTAGACGTCGCTGTTCAGTAATAGGATAGCGACGGACTTGATTAAATGTCGCAAAACGTCACTGAATAAAATAAATCAGCAACATTTTGTGACTAAATAACGACTTGTTCTTTCCAAACTATAATTCTAGTCGCTAATAGTCGCTAAACGTCGCTGATAGTGACGTTCAGCGACGTTATTTTCATACGTCGCTAAATACAAAAATATAGCAACATTTTTAACTGGCGTCGCTAATTTCGTTGCTAATTTGACATATTTTAGTAGTAGAGATTGATTATAGCAGTAGCATTCCTACTGCTGGTAGCAGCACATGTTGCATGCCAAGCAACTGCTGCTTGTATGAACATAGAGCAGGAATGCATGGCAACTTTGCCTTTATGCTAGGAAGTAGGGAATGAGCTCCCTGTTTGAACAGGGAGCAGGAAGGCCTTAGGCCATGAGTTCACCTATGTAACCCGTAGATTGGGGTTATGGGGTGTATATGGTAGTGGAGGGTTTACCTATATGTTAAGGTAAGAATTACCTAAGTGTGGGTAATGCATATATGTAGTTAATGCCAGTATATAACATATAGCTAGGTAATACACTACTATTTATAGGAATTTGACCTCGTAATTGGAGCTCGGTCACCTTGTAATATGACCTAATTAGAACCCTATGGGATAACCACCGTAAGGTAATGCAATTCCATATAAGTCCGTTCTCGTGCGGCCGATACTGCCTGTAAGTCCCATGGCCGATCGAGTGGTGCATTTCTGGTCATTTACTCGTATATTCATGATGTATCAAATATAGTTATTAATTATTGTGGTGAACATGTGTGTTCATATATCTTTGTAGAATTATTTTCAAATGGATTTGAATTTCTACTGGCGTCATCGTTCATGGATGTACAATCGTCATGTTGATGACATGTGCTGTGTGCAGGATGAATACATATAGGAGTAGAGCAATTCCTGCCACGACCCATACCTGGTATAGGGGCACGACTGCGTTACAGCGCCCAACCTACGCCACAGAATTGGCGGTAGAACATTGTTCTAGGTCACTAACTGACAACTCACACAATGAAATAATGTACCTGTCATAGATCTCATCTTCGAGTGGAGGACAAGTACAGAGATATGATAATACTCAATCACAGTTTAAAGCATGATAAGATATCAAAGAAGTCTAAATAACTATAAAGACTCAACAAACAACTACTAAATAATATCTGAAACAAATCTCAAATACATAGTCAAAATCTGCAATTATTACAATTCAAGTTCAAAACAAAAATCTAGAACAAGTCCACTAAACTAGTCTCTTGGTCACTCCTGAGAATCGGGACCCAAGGCAGCTATCCCCTCATCGGATCCGTAATGGGTAGGACACGTATCCTCCAGGTAATCATCTGAAAAATATATCCAATCAGGATGGAACGAGCACATCTCCTCTAGCAATCCCAAATAAATGACAAATACTATAAAGCAGTTATAGACAGTTATACTTGATAAATCATGGAAAGTTTGAGACAGGTAATGAAATAGAGCAACAATGTAGAGCAATATAAGTAAATGCTGAGAAACATGAGAGCATGGCAATGAAGACTGCAAATAGAGGCAGCTAAACTAGAACAATGTGAAATGAGTCCAATCTGTAAAATATGAGACAATGTGAATCTAGTACAAGACACTAATCTAGTGTGTTTTGAAATACTGTTCATGTCATGTAAATGGGTAGCGAGTAAATACGGTAGACAACACGCTTGGCAAGCGTGCAACGACTATTTTTCACGATTAGACGAGTAATACGGCACATCGCACGCTCGACCAAGCGGCGACGGCTATCTTTCACGATTAGACGAGTAATACGGCACATCGCACGCTCGGCCAAGCGGCGACGCCTATCTTTCATATAAATACGGTACATCGCACGCTCGGCCAAGTGACGACGGCTATCTTTCTTGTAATGATGGTTCTTATTGAATACGGCACGTCGCACGCTGGGCCCAGCGGCGACGGCTATCTTTCTTGTAGTGATGGTTCTTGTATGATTTGAACATTTAGTAGTTGTAGGTGTTTCGAGTAGAAGGTTCTTGTGAGTGGTTCAAGTAATAGAGTCTAGACGAGTCAAATACATGTGTTACGAATGAATGAATCCAGAATACCAATATGTGTTATGATAGAGAATCAAATAGAACTATACTAAAAACTGAATCATAGTAATCATCAAATAAATGAAAGAACTATCAGAGAATGTACTTGCTTGTTGTCTAGAGCAATGTATGAGGATCGATGCCCAAGGTAGTGTCGCACAAACCTATGTATTGAGATAATCCTCTTCCATTACAACTACTACCACACTTCTCCACTCAATAATATATATACACATATATATGATACATATATATAACACACACACATCCTTAATGCAAGCAACACTATAAGGGCTAGTGTTTCAATTCAGTATCAGAACAAGGGGTATTTGGTTATAGCCAATGGTTAGAATAAAGCAAAGAGTGACCATACCATGTGGACTGTACCTTAATGATGCAGAATAATATTTAAAAGAGGAAAGAGGTCTGAAACTTCATTAAGGCTTGAGCAATTAGTGAGGTGGCTCTAACAGGTATCAAAATTATTGAATACAAATGTGACCAACGATAAAGAAATGTATTAGGGATAAATCAACGGACTGCACATGGCTGCAAATGGACTGAACTTAGTAATTAGGACTGGTCATTTTGTGCAGTAAAGGGGTTTAATTCTTGTGGATTGAACCAAGGCTCAACAAGCACAAAGAACAAAATGACAGATGGTCTATAGTAAATAAAAGGATATGGTGACTCAAGCAAACAGTGAATGAAGGCTCTATTAAAATACAAGGGCCTATTGTATGTGTGGATCAGAATAACTGTGGAATGAACTCATCAACATAGGTTATGCAAAAGACTGAACATCAAAGCAAATGGGATTGGTCTGAACTGTGCACCCCTTTGAGGATGTAGGACATCTAGGATGCAGAATAAGGATAGTTAACATATATGCAGGGTTTCTAATGTAGTCATATAAACTTAATATGAATGAATTAATATAAGAGGTAAATGCATGAACTGAGCAACTATATTACAATGAGTGGCAAAACTCTGACCTAAACGATATAATACCTATCTGTCTACCCTTCCATCCATAGATGATACCAAGAGGGGAATGCACAAGTCAAAATATGACTGTACAAATAGTCTAAAATATGAACTCAAGATTCATGGTTGTTTCCAAATATAAACGAGGTTTAGGACATGAATGCGAGTGACTGAACCTATAACAAACCCCTCATTCTAATCACCTATATATATATCAAGGTAATGGACAATAATTAATACATGACTGCACAATTGGGTTTGAAAGATCTGAACATGAATGGAGATGCAGTGAGCAAGTAAGGTAGTGAATAATCAATAGGTAGATGAATGCAAGTAATGAACAGATAAACACAAGCATTGAATGGATCAAGTGCACAGATTTCACATTCCATTCTAATCCCCAAGGAAGGTAGAACATGACTTAGTCTAAATTAGGAGGGATATAACAATGTCATCAACATGGAATCATAATTCCCAAACTAACATGACACAACAGATTACTAGGTATCTGAACATTCAATGGATATGTAGGACATCATAGGTTAGATACTGAACTAGATGTCCCAGACAGAGCATTTATGTTCAAGTCTGAACACCATGTGGACAGGAATAGATGATGCACTCTAATGAATGAAGGGGAAACAGAATAGTTAGGGATTGAAATGCCTAAACCATGAAATGCCAAGGGATGGGTTTTAAACTCGAATGGACTGAAAATAAAGTCATGGACAGATCATGCAAGGGCTGTATAAATATTGAAATCTGATACTAAGGTATAGTGTTTGAACTTCAATGAAATATCTGGGTCCTAAGGGGAAACTTGACATTACTATCATACCTGCTATAGGAACAAAACATGTGAATGTTTGAATGACTATAAATACGGGGTACCACTCGACTGCGCAATTGGCACAGGGAACTAACCCACTGCTAACACCACTATGAACATACATTTAAGATCAAATCCCTGCTCTTATACTCCTTCTCACATATTCAGGATATCATATATGTGAACTAATATTTATGAATAGAACTGAAACCCATAGACAGGACATAAGAGCAGGACAGAACAATATGAATGAGGTGGGCATTGCAATGGTCTCTACTGACCAAAGAGCTACCTATGGGAAATGAAATAGTGAACAAACTGATCAATAACTAAATGGACAACTCCTGCGCTGAGCCTACTGTCCAGAGATGAATTAATGGTCAGAGCAATAAAATGGTCACTGCACAGTGTACAGAACATCGAACGTCAAGTCTCATCTCTATAAAAATCTACCAAACTAACCAATAACATAAGATAGCAATCAACATTGTTAACACAGTCTAATACCAATAGGAAAACCTAATTTAAAACTGGAATAGAGTATCAAAAGCCCTAGGAGTCATTTTATCGAACACTTGACGTGCATATCCGATACTCTCGTGATACATACATCAATGAATCCGAACTTGTCCCAAATCCTTCCTAATGCAAGAGGGACCCTAAATGAATGCATCTATATCAACGAAATGAAAATTTGAAGGGTTTTGAGAGATGAATTCTCAATGAAAGCTTCTAGATCTAGATCTCCACCAAGCTCCAATGGTCAAATTGCTCCAAATGCTCCCAAGCTAGGCAATAGAGGCTTTCTCTCTTCAAGGGAAAGAGATTGCAATTCGTTTGAGGGAATTTGGACTTAATTTGGGTGTTGGAGGCAATTTGGGGAAGAACACAAATTAGATTTAGGGTTTGTAATGAAAGGGGGAAGAATGAGGCTATGTTTACTTAAATAGGCAAGGGAGAGGCTTGTGTGGCCGGCCATAGGACTTTCCTAGGGTTTGGTTGGATGCAAATGACTAAAGACCTCTCATATTTGTCATTTAAGTCCCCTTTAAGGAAAAGGCCCAATGTGGCTTATGTTAAATCAACTAATTAGATTCTAAATGTCACTCTAGTTAGATTAGAGTAACTTAAGTTGTCTAATCTCTCTAACCAAGTTTCTATGGTCATGGCTAACATCTAACCAATGTAGTTCTAAGATCTTAACAATTAATGACTCTAACGCAAAATATTAATTAAAGATTTTAAAATAAATCAACTTTTTTACCTAGTACCAAAATACCCTTGTTCTAGAATATGGTGGTGACAAATCTACTCCCCTTAGAAAAAATTTGTCCTTAAAATTTAAGATGGTCGTACTCCTTATAGGTCAAACCCCCAACAATCAAAGTCAAGAAAATTCTATCTAACAATATGCAAAATCATGGTCCTACTAGTCGTGATTTCACAGTCTCAAACAGGATCACTATATTATCTAGCACAACACAAAATGTCCTGACAGGTACTAACAGAACCACACAACAAGATGAAAAGAAGGACAGAAAAGATAGACCTGCTAACACATCACCCGTAGCGTCGATCTCCTCGACCGTCAACGTAAAAGCCCTGCCCTTCTGATGCTGGGCATGGTGCTACGCCACAGGTGGCCTAGATCCTTCTCTCTCATCCTGTGCTCCGCCAAATGAAGTTGCGATGGGGCAATCCTTTATCTGGTGAATAGCGGATCCATAGAAGAGACACACTTTCAACCTCCACCTGCAATCGCTCCAAGTATGCCCCGGTTTTCTGCAGTAGGCATAGGTGGGCACCCTCTAGTTCTGTCCCTGAGGCTGATGCTGCACCTGCTGAACTCTAGCCAGTTCCAATGACTGCTGGGGCTGGTGCACTGCCTTCTGCACAAAGGGATGCTTTGCACTACCACTCGCCCCTCCTGAATCATCCCGACCCCTCTTAGACTTGAGCTCTAAGTTATCCTCTGCTGCTATGGCTCTTGCCAGAATCTGCTCAAAGGTAGCATCACGGTCGCTCTTGGTCAGCGACTTGACCTCCTTGATCAAATCCTTTCTAAACTTCCTGGCCTTCACCATGTCACTCAACCCTTCCATGAATCTGCCCAGATGGCAGAACTCCTCCACAAACTCCTCTACGGCCCTATTCCTTTGGACGAGGCTCTCGAACTGACTCTCTAAAGCACTGTGAGCCACATCCAGAAATAACTTCTCCTTGAAAAGCTTCTTGAACGCCTCCAAAGTCTGTCCCTCCGACCTTCGGATTGGTACGGTACCATGTCAAGGCTAGGTCGAACATCTGGCTGCCCGTCGCCTCAACCTGCAGACTCTCCGAAATCTGCGCCAGACGGCAGATCCCCTTAATGTGTTCAATCCAGTCGTCTGCATATAAGATACCTTTCGTACCCTTGAAGTCCTTGGGTCGCATCTTCTAAAAATAAATGCTGTTACCGGCCACTGTTGCTGAACAGGTTCTCCCTGTCCTCCCAATGGCCGAGCATCCACTCTCTCGACTGCTGCCATCACCACCTGGTGGGCGTTCTCAATCCCCTGCCTCATATCAGCTGAATGGAGGCACTGAGCGTCCATCATCTCCCTGAAGAGCGTAAACAGTTGTACGACATCTACCAAAGTAGGAGGTAGTGGTGGAGGCTGAAGAATATCGAGAATAACTGGGGAAATCCTCGGAACAGGTGGAGGAGGACCTCTAAAAGTAGCAGATACTCCCACATGAGCAGACGTAAGGAGAGGAGCAGTTCCAGCTGCATGCTGAACCGAAAGAGAGGTGGCAGACCTCTCAGTATCCGCTGGGATGGAGCGATGTGACCTAGTCTCCACCATCCTGAAGACAGATCAAACAAGATATCAACAACGATACAATGATGATATCATCAAAGAGGATATGTATGAAATAGATTATTTAGATTTGAACGAGTGTTTGTAGATTCAAATTCATGGAAATTTTTTAGTTGTGATTGAGTACCCTCTCATCTAAGCCTATTTCTTACTTCATATCACAGGCTCGTAGCAGTACAACTAAGACGTTGCACTACCACGATATTGCACTAATGCAAATCTTGGGCTGCACGGGCCACCACTAAAAATGTGTCATGACCCGCACCCGTTATAGGGGCACAAGTGTGTAACAGCGCCCAGCCTACGTCACAAAATTGGCGGTAGAACGTTGTTCTAGGTCACTAACTAACAACTCACACAATGAATATAATGTACCTGTCATAGATCTCAACTCCGAATGGAGAAAGTGCAGAGATATGGTAATACTCAATCACAGTCTAAAGTACGATAAGATATCAAAGAAATCTAAATAACTATAAAGACTCAACAAACAATAACTAAATAATATCTGAAATAAATCTCAAATACAAAGTCAAAATCTCCAATTATTATAATTCAAGTTCAAAACAGAAATCTAGAACAAGTCCACTAAACTAGTCTCTTGTTCACTCCTAAGAATCGGGACCCAAGGCTGTTATCCCCTCCCCAGATCCGTAATGGGTAGGACACGTATCCCCCGGGCAATCATCTAAAAAATATATCCAGTTAGGATGGAACAAGCACATATCTTCTAGCAATTCCAAAATAAATGACAAAGACTATAAAGCAGTTATAGACAGTTATACTTGATGAATCATAGAAAGTTTGAGACATGTAATGAAGTAGAGCAACAAATTAGAGCAAGGTAAGTAAATACTGAGAAACATGAGAGCATGGCAATAAAGACTATAAATAGAGGTAGCTAAACTAGAATAATGTAAAATGAGTCCAATCTGTAAAACATGAGACAATGTGAATCTAGTACAAGACACTAATCCAGTGTGTTTTAAAATACTGTTCTTGTCATGTAAACAAGTAGCGAGTAAATACGGTACACCACACATTTGGCAAGCGTGCGACGGCTATCTTTCACGAGTAGATGAGTAATACGGCACATCGTACGCTCGACCAAGCGATGACAGCTATCTTTCACGATTAGACGAGTAATACGCCACATCGCACGCTCGGCCAAGCATCAACGTCTATCTTTCATGTAAATACGGCACATCGCATGCTCGGCCAAGCGGCGATGGCTATATTTTTGTAATGATGGTTCTTGTTGAATATGACACGTCGCACGTTGGGCCCAGCAACGATGGCTATCTTGCTTGTAGTGATGGTTCTTGTATGACTTAAATATTTAGTACTTGTAGGTGTTTCGAGTAGATGGTTCTTGTGAGTGGTTCAAGTAATAGAGTCTAGACGAGTCAAATACATGTGTTGCGAGTGAATGAATCCAGAATACCAATATGTGTTGTGACAGAGAATCAAATAGAACTATACTAAAAGCTGAATCACAGTAATCATCAAATAAATGAAAGAACTATCAGCGAATGTACTCGCCTGTCGTCCAGAGCAATGAATGAGGATCGATGCCCAAGATAGTGTCACACAAACCTATATATGAGATGTATATGGTTATTTGATGCTCTAGAGTAAATAGTGTATCTAAATGTATTTATTACATGCTTCTAGCCCCTTTCTAGGTCAATACAAGTCAGCTTGGTCAACTATAGGTCAAACTTAGTCAAACTCTAACTATTTGTTCAATATGGTTTAAATTGGTCAATACTAGGATACCATGGTGTCCATTCTCTAGTTAACTAAATAGCTTATAATATGGAAATACCCAAGTTCTATCTTGAATCTTAACTATCCATTCTAAGGGTTCTATCCTACACTACCTTATCTACTTCTTATTCATTTAGACACCCTCACCAAAACCCTCTTGAGACCATTTCTCTTTATCCTTCATTAATATACTCCATACTACCCCTAAGATACTGCTGTAGGCTAAGGGAAGAGTGAATATATGATATTTTATACTCTACCAACATGACATAAACAATGGGAGTACATGGACTGGATAATAAAAAAGGAACATGATCATTAGTCAGGTCTGGTACTGCTATATATATGAACCCCTCCATTATGACTGAACTTGACTAATACCAAGGGGAATGGCAGTTCAGAATATGTATTGAGATAGTCCTCTTCCATTACAACTACTGCCACACTTCTCCACTCAATAATATATATACACATATGTATAACACACACACATACATCCTCAATGCAGGCAACATTATAATGTCTAGTATTTCAATTCAGTATCAGAACAAGGGGTATTTGGTCATAGCCAATGGTTAGAATAATACAAAGAGTGACCATACCATGTGGACTGTACCTTAATGATGCAAAAAAACATTTAAAAGAGGAAAGAGGTCTAAAACTTCATTAAGGCTTGAGCAATTAGTGAGGTGGGTCTAAGAGGTATGAAAATGATTGAATACAAATGTGACCAAGGATAAAGCAATGTATTAGGGATAAATCAATGGACTGCACATGGTTGCAAATGGACTGAACTTAGTAATTAGGACTGGTCATTATATGCAGTGAAGGAGCTCAATTCTTGTGGACTGAACCAAGGCTCAACAAGCACAGAGAACAAGATGGACTATAGTAAATAAAAGGATATGGTTACTCAAGCAAACAGTGAATGAAGGCTCTATTAAAATACAAGGGCCTATTGTATGTGCAGATCAGAACAAAAGTGGAATGAACTCATCAACATGGGTTATACAAAAGACTGAACATCAAAGCAAATAGGATTTGTCTGAACTATGCACCCCTTTGAGGATCTAGGACATCTAGGATGCAGAACAAGGATGGTTAACATGTATGCAGGGTATCTAATGTAATCATCTAAACTTAATATGAATGAATTAATGTAAGAGGTAAATGCATGAACTGAGCAACTGTATTGGAATGAGTGGCAAAACTCTAACCTAAATTGTATGATACCTTTCTGTCTACCCTTCCATCCATAGCTGATACTAAGAGGGGAATGCACGAGTCAAAATAGGACTGTACAAATAATCCAAAATTTGAACTCAAAATTCATGGTTGTTTCCAAATGTAAACGAGGTTTAGGACATGAAAGCAAGTGACTAAACCTAATAACATACCCCTCATTCTAATCACCCATATCTATATTAAGACAATGGACAATAGTTAATATAGGACTGCACAATTGGTTTTGAAAGATCTGAATATGAATGAAGATGTAGTGAGCAAGTAAGGTAGTGAATAATCATTAGGTAGATGAATGCAAGTAATGAACAGAGAAACACAAGCAGTGAATGGATCAAGTGTACAGATTTGACATTCCACTCTAATCCCCAAGGAAGGTAAAACATGACTTAAGAATTAGGAGGGATAGAACAATGTCATCAACATGGTATCATAATTCCCAAACTAACATTACAAAATAGATTACTGGGTATCTGAACATTCAATAGATATGTAGGACATCATAGGTTAGATACTGAACTAGATGTCCCAGACAGAGCATTTATGTTCAAGTCTGAACACCATGTGGGCAGGAGCAGATGATGCACTCTAACGAATGAAGGGAAAACAGAACAATTAGGGGTTGAAATGCCTAAACCATGAAATGCCAAGGGATGGGTCTTAAACTCGAATCGACTATGAAAATAAAGTCATGAATAGATCATGCAAGGGATGTACAAATACTGAAATCTGACACTAAGGTATAGTGTTTGAACTTCAATGAAATATCCGAGTCCTAAGGGGAAACTTGACATTACTATCATACCTGCTATAGGAACAAAACATGTGAAGGTTTAAAGGACTGTAAATACGGGGTACCACTCGACTGCACAGTTGGCACAGGGAACTAACCCACTGCTAACACCACTATGAACAGACATTTAAGATCAAATCCCTGCTCCTATACTCCTTCTCACATATTCAAGATATCATATATGTGAACTAATATTTAAGAATAGAACTGAAACCCATGGACAGGACATAAGAGCAGGACAGAACAATATGAATGAGGTGGGCATTATAATGGTCTCTACTGACCAAAGAGCTACCTATGGGAAATGAAATAGTGAACAAATTGATCAAGAACCAAATGGACAACTCTTGAGGTGAGCCTGCTGTCCAGAGATGAATCAATGGTCAGAGCAATAGAATGGTCACTGCACAGTGTGCAGGACATCTAACGCCAAGTCCCATCTCCATAAAAATCTACCAAACTAAACCATGACATAAGATAGCAATCAACATTGCTAACATAGTCTAATACCATTAGGAAAACCTAATTTAAAATTGGAATAGAGTATCAAAAGCCCTAAAAGTCATTTCATCGAACACTTGACGTGCGTATCTGATACTCTCGTGATACGTACATCAAATAAATTCGAACTTGACCCAAATCCTTCTTAATGCCAGAGGGATCCTAAATGAATGCATCTATATCAAGGAAATAGAAATTTGAAGGGTTTAGAGGGCTCTTACCAATTGAGAGATAGATTCTCAATGAAAGCTTCTAGATCTAGATCTCCACCAAGCTCCAATGGTCAAATTGCTCCAAATGCTCCCAAACTAGGCAATAGAGGCTTCCTCTCTTCAAGGGGAAGATGTTGCAATTTGTTTGAGGGAATTTGGATTCAATTTGGGGAAGAACACAATTTAGGGTTAGGGTTTGTAATGAAAGGGGGAAGAAGGAGGCTATGTTTACTTAAATAGGCAAAGGGGGATGCTTGTGTGGCCGGCCATAGGAATTTCCTAGGGTTTGGTTGATGCAAATGACTAAAGAACTCTCCTATTTGTCATTTCAGGCCCTTTAAGGAAAAGTCCCATTGTGGCTTATGTTAAATAAACTAATTAGATTCTAAATGTCACTCTCGCTAGATTAGAGTCTAACTTAAGTTGTCTAATCTCTCTAACCAAGTTTCTTCATGGCTAACATCTAACCAATATAGTTCTAAGGTCTTACCAATTAATGAATCTAACACAAAACATTAATTAAAGATAATAAAATTAATCAAAATTTTTACCAATTACCAAAATACCCTTGTTCTAGAATGTGGTGGTGACAATTCCTACCGTTCGCCAAGACGTACCCTTAGTACATAGACGACATCAAAATTAAGCATCCGTGTGTGAAGTGTCGCAACATGCAATATCATCTTGAAGTGGATGTGACATTTAATTTGTACTCGAGGGGTTTTATGCCGAATTACTATCAGTGGACCGCACACTGAACTTGTCTCTTTAGCATCGGAGCCAGAGCCTTATGTGAAGCCTTATATGCATGTCTACGACCACGATGATTATGACGACAGATGCATAAACATGATTTCGACACTGCGGGGCCTAGTTTTATTCCGGATGGTTTTGATACAGCTGCGAAGGCACCGAATGTTGATGTTGCAAGGTTCATGGAGTTGCTGAAAAATACAAGAACTCCATTGTATCTTGGTTGTGAGGATCATTCACCATTAGAGGTAGTCAGTAGGATGTTGAGTATAAAGTCTGATTTCAACATGTCCTAAGAATGCTACAACCGAGTGATGGAGTTGATTATAGAGATCTTGTCGGCGGGTGCTAAGTTACCAAAAGACTTCTATCGGTATAAGAAGATGATAAGATCGCTCTGGATGGGATACAAAAAAATGATTTCTTCCATAATGGGTGCTTGCTCTACTACAAAGACAATAAGGATGAAGAAGTGTGCAGATTATATGGTGTTGATCGCTACAAGCCAACTGCTACAATGAGGTCTGCTGGTAAAAGGAGGCCGATCGATTCAATGCACTACTTTCCTTTGACGCTGCGATTGCAGAGGTTGTTTATGGCAAAGGAGACTGCCGAAAACATGAGTTGGCACAGGAGAGAACAGATTAAAGGAGTGTTGGATCACCTATACGATGGAGAAGCTTGGAAGAATTTTGATCGAGAGTATCCTAATTTTGTTGAGGATCTGTATAATGTAAGATTGGGACTCTTCTCTGATGGTATCACCCCGTTCGAACTTTCTGGCTCCCAGTATTTATGCTGACCTGTGATCATCATTCCATACAACCTACCGCCTTGGATGTGCATGAAGACTCCTGTTATGTTCTTAACTGTCATCATCCCTAGTCCAAAAAACCTGAAAAGGAACATCGATGTGTACTTATAGCCGTTAATAGATGAGTTGAATCAGCTGTGAAAAGTAGGCACAAACACGTACAATGTTAGCAAAAAATAGAATTTTCAGATGAGGGCGGCACTTATGTAGACTATCAACGACTTTTTGGCTTATGGCATGTTATCAGAAAGTAGCATGTTATCAGGATGAAGCACTTATTGTCGTCTCTTATGTCCTTATTGCATGGACCATACCAAGCGTTTTCGTTTAAAAAATGGAGGCAAACCGTGCTTCTTCGATTGTCATCAATAGTTTCTTCCGAACGATCATACATACAAGAGGAATAATAATGCTTTTCATACAGGCATTATAGAAAGATCAATCCACCACCAAGGTGGCATGGAGACACGATTTGGAAAGAGGTAAAAGATTTACCAAGTGCTATCGAAGAGTCCGCTAAGGGGTACAAGTGTGATAGATTCGATCACACACATAATTGGACGAAGATGAGCATATTCTGGGACCTTCCATATTGGGGCACAAATCTGATCGGACATAATCTTGATGTCATTGTCACGAACCACACCCAGTGTAAGGACACGAGACCGTGGATACATCTAGCCTACGCCGCAGTATCAGCGGTAGAACGATGTCCTAGGTCTCAAATATCTAACATACTATAAATTTACCTGTACAGAATATACTCTCCAAACGGAGGACAACTCAGAAGATACAACTCAATCACAATAACTAGAGATGGATAATAAGCACGATAAAATATATATGAAATACTCAAAGTGAGATACAACCAGAAATGAAATAGGTTTAAGTGTTATCAACACCACACAAAAATATATGAATAATACAACTCAGAGTATCTCAAATAACATATAATAACTCTAACAGTCTAGTCTAGAAACTATGGTAGTCTCCTCTAAGCAAGCCGGATCCTCCTGAGGGGCCAGGTCACATGTGTCATCTACGCCAGCTCCATAATAGGTGGTACAAAAGTCCTCCATATTCTCTGTAAATTTGTCAACATATCCAGTCAGGATGAGAGCGAATACATAACTCTAGAAGCAGTTCCATAACATGGTAGGAAATATAGAGCAAGTAATAGAATAAAATACATGAATCGCCGTAAAGAGATGTACAAGAACTGTGAATGTAGACGAAATCTGAGTACAAGAATGATATATAGAAAATAAGGACTGTAAGTAAATATAAGTGTTTTAGAGCATAAGATGATCATGTGATTGGTTTAGGTTTGTACATGAGTATACTAAGGGGTCTCCATTATACGTGAGGGTATAATAGACATGTACACGAGTATGCTAAGGGGGTTTAATCACATGACCACTTCTACTCCCCTGCCCCGATCAATACACAAGGATCCGGCCATGATATGTTACGTACACGATTATCATTTCATAAGAGCACATGAATAGACACGAATTCAAGGAGTACACGATGCACACGATAAAATACAGGAACATGGGATACCCGATGAGGGGATAACATCGCACGACAATATCCATATAGTACCAATCCATGTTAATAATGTGTTAGCATCAAGTAAAGTAGTCTAGAGTAGGCAATATAAGTACTATCATGAATGAAAACTAACAGAGAATGTACTTGCCTGATACCCTGAGCAACCGATGTGTACAGATGTCCGAACTAGAGTCACATGGTCCTATTTAGAGAAATACAAATTATAATGCGTTCAATATATAGTAATTGAAGTATACGATACAATCTACATGATACTTGGTCATTCTAGGTCAAAGTCAACTCGTGGTCAACTCTATGTCAAACTAAGTCAACTTTGGGTTATTAGGTCAACTTGGTCAAAAGGGGTCAATATTAGACTATTGGTCAATATCTAGGTCAACTCTATGATATACTAACTCATAATCCTAACCATAGGCCATAAACCAATATCTACTCTAAGGTATACCCTTAACCGCAATACCCTATCACTATCCATAAATACCCATAGTCTATCTATACATAGTGTATAGCTACCAAGCCTACCATGTATATCAACACAGCCCCTACCTTATCTCATAACCAATGTTACCCCTAACCTCATTGCCCTATCCTAAATATCCACAAGGCATAAATACTCCTAACAGATCAACACATCCACACATAACATAACACTTATATATTACTGCCATTATATACATAATCCTCATGTAGTGTACATGCATAAATCTGAGTGAAGGGATAACATGGATATAAGGGCATGTAGGTAATGTAATACATCCTGAAAATGCAGGACTGCTGCTGAAGAAGGATCATAGTGCATTGCAAGGATCAAAGGCTGTGTATGCATCAATGTGCAGGCCAGAATGGATACAAAAAATGATATTGAAGTGCAGCAGTTGTGAGTATATGCACTGTGAACTCTTGTGTTCAGGGACAAGCTCACATTGTAGTGAATGAATAATAAAGGATAATGCAGAACATATACAGGCAAGCTTATGACTCTGCAGCATATCTTGCATTGCAGTGTTCAGACCATGTAATTGGCATCAAGCAATGCATGTCTACTAGGTGTATGATACCCAGGTAAGGGTGTTTACAGCAGGGCCAATGTAGTACAGGTTAAATGCAGTGTATGCTACATGCAATATGCCATATGGAATACAATATGCAGAACAGATCACCTACAGGTATAGGGCAACAACTAGTGTATGCATAATGCATATGTGGGTTCAGAATGCAGTAGGCAATGGAATGCAAGGTGAAATTTACATCTATGAATGCAATAAAGGCAAGCTAATGTATCAAAGTAGGCAGTGGCAAGTGGTATCAGGATACAAGGAGTACAATGTGCAGATAATGTAATATGAATCAGTGTAATGAAGTGTAGGGTCTAATGAAATCAGTGTAATGCCAATACAAAAGTGTATGTGATAGATAATGAAATGCAGCTCAATGTAAAGTAATGTGTATCTAAGTGTAATGTATGTGAACTAGTTTGCATAGCAGTGAAGGATATGCAATGAATTCGAATGTGATGTGCAATAGACAGTTAATGTAATGTACAGTTGTCAATTTAGCTAATACAATGTAGTGTTTATGATGAAGTGTCGATGCAGTGAATGGAAGTGAGTGTCAACTGGAATGAATGAGAGTGAGTGTCAACTGGAATGAATGAGAGTGAGTGTCAACTAGAATGTGAGTTGCAGGGTGAATGCAGAGCAGTGAAATGCACTCGACTACACAAAGTGAGAATTGCAGTGAGAGCCATGGATCGAATAGGCCATGGCTCATAGCCCCAAGCCTAGGACACTTGCTCAGTCAATAGGGCAACCAAAATGGTGATTAGATGATGAAATAATCAAGTGAATGTGGAGAACAAAGCCCCTGGTAGCAGGGCATCTACTGTACAGTGGTTAACCATGGCTGAGCCTCCCTATCTCAAATTAAACCCAACAAAACACCTCGAAATTCCTACAGTACAGTACACATACAACCCACAGAACATTAGCAACATAATTATATAATTATATCAAAAATTAGAGATTAAAACACCCTATGTGGCATTTCATCGAACAATTGAGATACGTATCCAATACGGAGCGATACGCCTATGATACGCACCTCAAATGGACTCAAACTTGACCCAAATCATTCTTAGAGATAGGGGATCCTAAATGGATGCATCTACATTAAAGAAATCTAAAATTAAAAGGTTTAGAGGGCTTTTACCAATTGGGAGTTAGAATCCCAATAAAAATCTCTAGATCTAGCCTTCTACCAATTTCCAATGGTCAAATTGATCCAAATCCTTCCTAGCTAGCCAATAGAGGCTTCCTCTCTTCAAGAGGAAGATATTGCAATTGGTTTGGGTGAATTTTGAGTTAATTTGAGAGATGGAGGAATTTGGGGAAGAACACCAAAACTAGGGTTAGGGTTTCAATGAAAGGGTGAAGAAGGGGGCTAATGATGACTTATTTAGTAGGGGGATCCCAATATGGCCGGCCAGCTATGTTGGTCTAGGGTTTGATTAGGGTTTTATTGCTTAAGAGGCCTTTCTAAGTTGTCAAATCAAGCCTCTTTGCTAAAGGCCCAAACTAACATATTGTTTCCGGTCTTTAATTAGATTCTAAGTGATTTCTAGCTAGATTAAGTCTAATTACTAATCTAAGCTCATTAGTTGGGTCTCCATGGTTATGGTTAGCCTCTAGTCAAAGTAGTTCTAAGGTTTCACTAGCTAATGACACAATCACAATACATTAATTAAAATAATATTAGAATAATAAAAAATTCCATAATTACCAAAATACCCTTATTCGAGAAAGTGGTAGTGACAGTCATGCATATCGAGAAAAATGTATTTGATAATGTGCCAGACATAAACTTGATGTCATACAAATCTGGACAAAGAAGATAAAGGAAGACTTTGTAGGTGGATTTAGGGCCTTAAATTTCCAGACGACTACGTCTCGAATCTAAAAAGATGTGTCAACACAAAGGAGAATAAACTAATGGGTATGAAGAGCCACGATTGCCAGGTATTCATGGAGAGGTTAATTCCAATTGAATTTTAGGAGTTCTTGCCACCTGCAGTTTGGGATCTTTTGACATAACTTAGCATACATTTAGGGATCTTTGTTCTAATAAACTGCACATCAATCGTATGGGAAAGCAAGAGCGGGATATTACGGTAACACTCTGCAAGCTCGAGAGGGTGTTCTCTCTTGGTTTTTTGACTCTATGGAGCATTTGCCAATTCAACTTTCCTATGAGGCCCGTATTGGTGGACCCGTCGATTATAGATGGATGTACCCGTTCGAGCGACATCTGAACCACATAAAAAAAGTAAAAAATAAGGTGTGTGTCGAGGATTCTATTTGTGAAGCCTACGTTCTTGAGAAGATTTCAATATTTTGAGGAGAAAGGTAAAAAATAAGGCACATGTCGAGGGCCCAATTCTGGTCGTAAAAATCTGGCCAAAATATTGTGTAAATAGCTTTAGGTTTAAGTCAACAAATAAAAAGATCAAAGACAACTTCGTGGATCTCGATTCCACCAAAAAAATTATTTGTGTATCAGATCATCGACCTACATGGATGTCGATGCCGGTAATGATTTCTATGACGTCTTACGAGAGATTGTCGAGTTGACATTTAATTGTCACGACCCGCATCCTAGAGTAAGGGCACGAGAAGTGGGTACGTCCAGCCTACGCCGCAGTGTCGGCGGTAGAACGCTGTTCTAGGTTACTATCTAATCAACAACTCACGCAATTATATAATGTACTTGTCAAATCTCAACTCCGAACGGAGGACAAGTATAGATATAATAAATCTCAATCACAGTCTAAGAACGATAAGATAACACAGAAGTTTAAACTAAAGACTAACAACAACAATATTTAAAAAAAACTACTAAAAATAATATCTCAAACAAACTCAAATGCAAACTCGAATCTCAAGTTATTACAATTCAAATTCTAAAACATGAAAACTAAACCAAGTCTACTAGCTAGTCTCCCGATCACTCCTGAGTGTCGGGGCCATAGGTAGCTAAGCCATCTCCTGCTCCAAGGCAAGTAGGGCAAACGTCCTCAGGGCAGTCATCTGTAATATTTTCAACAGGTCCAGTCAGGGCAGGAACGAGTACAAATCATCAAGAAATTCCAAGTAAATGACAGAGAACTATAAAGCAGTTATAGACAGTTTTATTGATGAATATGGTAGTTTGTATACAAGTGATGGTATAGAGAAACAGTTAAGGTACAAGGAAAGTAAGGCAAGTAAAACAAGAGAAAAATCATAGCAAATAAGACTGTAAATAGAACTAGCTGAACTAGAACAACATAATATAAGTCCAGAATGTAAATGTAATAAGTGCAAAACCCAAGTAAATCCAGACAATATGAATCTGATACCAGGTGATTCCAGTACAAGATGAGTCCGGTATGAGGTGAGTCCAGTCAGTGATCAAAGGTTCCAGGGTGATTCCAGCCTATACTCTAACAGTGTGTTTTAAAATACCGAGATCGACATGTAAACGGCTGTAGGTAATACGGCACACCGCACACTTGGCCAAGTGTAGGATAGCTATCGTTCCAGAATAATTCCAAGGGAGTGGTTCCAGTATTTGGGAATGTTCACATGTCTACTCTAATATTTCCCCGCCCACAAGTACAAGTGAATCCAAAAAACGACACGAGAAATCGAGATGAGTCCAGCCAAACATAATGATACCAGCAAAAGATTCCAGGGTGATTCCAGTAGGTGGTTCCAGTAGTGGTTCCAGAAGGTGATGCCAGTAGTGGTTCCAGAAATAGAGGCCAGACAAATAGTATGTGTGTCGCATACATGAATCCAGAAATATCCATACGTGTTGTAAGAATCACATAAAACTATCTAGAACTGAAGTACAGTAATTGACAAGTAAATAAAAGAACTATCAGAGAATGTACTCGCCTGTTACTCTGAAAAGAGTAATGAAATATCAGATGTCTGCACCGGAGTCACAAAGTCCTAAATAGAGCAGTATGGGTTATAACATGTTTAAAATAAGGTAAATGAAAGCTACAATGCAATCTACATGATTTCTAGGCCAATCTAGGTCAAAGTCAGACTTGGTCAACTCTGGGTCAACCCAAGTCAACTACACTAGTCAAACTAGGTCAATCCTAGTCTAGTCAAGTCTCACTAGAGCTAACCAAGCCTAGACTAGCAAGCACACATCAAAACTGGGCTATACAAGTCAACAACACACATTGACTGGCATTCATGCCAAACACATAGAAGGATAGGAAAGGCAATGTGCATTTGTGTTCATGTGTGTGTGTGTTGAGAGACATGAGAGTGTCAATATAAATTAGAGTGTGTGTGTGTGTATCATGGAACAGTGAGGGTGTGAGTGTATACATGGTGTAGTGTTAGGCAAATGTGTGTAGAGCCTGAAAACAGGGAGTGTCACATAGGAGTTGTGTACAACCTAAAAACAGTAGATATAGGAAAACAGTGTAGTGTACATTGACAGTCAAGTGACAGTGAGCTAATTCTGGAAATTTCAGTGAATGAAGATGTGTGTGATGGAATGAGCTTAGTATCATAGTGAAGGGTGAGTATATGGTACATGACAGTCAATAACAGTTAGCCAAACTCAGTTTAAATTGGAAAATCTCAGGTTTCACATGAGGTAATGAACCTCAGTTTAGTTTTGAAACAATATTTCATTATACATGTGAATCCTTCTAAATCCCTACTCCATTTCTAACTTAACCCAATGCCAAACCTGGCCTAGGCAGGGCCTCACTTGCCTGTGCACTCTAGTGCACAGGTCTCACCAATACCCTCCCTATCTCACTCCACTGCTGCTGCCCTTGAAGGGGCAGCCTACTGCCTAAGTCTAGGACACAACTCAAGCCAACCTAACATGAACTATGAAGCCTAAACATTAAATTCAGTTTACATATAGTAGTGAACAAATAGGAGACAGGGGTTGTGTGTGTTTGTACAGTGTAAGCAATAGGAATCTCAGGATTTCATATCCTGAACTATCTCAGGTATTACATTAATCTCCGAAATTACATTTAATAACAGGGAATAAAACCCACTACCCAATCCTAATCTCAGGAATTTGAATCCTGAAACCTATCTCAGGAATCATTTCCCATTCAGTTTGTGTTTATTGATTGACAATAGAGGGTGTGGGTGTGATAACCTACAGTGGTGGGTAATGTGATAGATATGAGTGTGTACATTTTTAATCAAAGTGACAATGAAGCAAATCTCCGGTTAGGTTCAACATAACCCAAATGCCAATCCTAACTATAATCAATCCAAATCAAGTTCCATATGTAATCCATCATTAAAATAACTTAATACACATACCCATGAGTTAAACATGGCCAAATTAACATTGACATTCAGTAAAAATATAACAAAGTTCAGGAATTCTCAGAACAGGAGATAGTATCAGAGAAACCTATTTCATTTCAAAAGAAAAACCTGTTTTTGAATGACATGAATCATTATGTATCAATATCCAAAATTCGAAACCAATACATTATCAACTTGAACCTAAACTCAGGTTTTCAGTTTACATTTTCAAATCCCAACTAATTTAACATTTAGAATCGGGAATAGGTTCCTATATAACTGACAGTTCACAAAACTCAACTGAACCCGACTGATACATAACTTCCCATTTCAAAAACCATAATTAAAACCATTGAATTTAACAAACAGGCATGTAGGTGTGTGTACCATGTGTCATGTGTCTAGGGGGTATGATTCGTGTCCACTAGAGTGGACACGAAGTGTCCAACAGAAGGGTCGAAGGGTAATAGCTGACAGGTACGCACAGTATCGTGCTGCCATTCCTCAGGGAATTGGACACGACACAGTCCACAAGAGGACACGTGGTCGTGTCCCCACTTAGTCTAGGTATAGGTCTTTGTGTCCAAGTGCCTGCAATGAGTCGGGGTCGTGTCGTGTCGACGTTATTAGGGCGTATCAGAGACACGAAAAATGCGTACACAGTGTTGGGCAAAACACGTGCACACGCGATTTCTCCGCGCACACACATCGAGGTCCCATGAAACTTTGTGGGTCTCGTGTCAGTCATTAGGACAACACGTGTACCAAGTTTCATGGCTTGAGTCGCTGTGTCGTGTCCGCTAGGACGCCCGAGCAGCAGGACACTGTACGACAGTGTCGTGCAGCGTGTTCGTGTCCATTTTGGACACGGACACGGCTCGAAAATGTGCTCAGTCCTAGGGTTTTGTGATCAGCATGTCAAGGGCTTCAAAATCATGTAATTAGTTTTGAAAATTAACAGCATTCATTTCATTCAAGCATTTCATCAAACACCCATTCAATTACACCGATACGTGTCCGATACGGACACGAAATGGACACGGATTCCTACCAAACTTGGGCTACACCTAGGGGAACTCTAAATGAATGCATCTATGAAGAAAAATCATGATTTTAATGGGTGTAGATAGGTTTACCTATTGAGAGCTAGAATCTCAATGTAAAGAGCCTCGATTCGATGTCTTCTTCGATTTTCTCCGGTTCAATCGTCCTCGAACCTTGCTAGCAAGCCCCACAAGTATCCTCTACTGTTGGGGAGGATGATGCAATTGATTTGACTCAATTTGGGCTCAATTTGGATTAATGGGGAGAGTTTTAGGGAAGAACAAGTAGGGCTTTTTCTAGGTTTTCTAAAGGAGGCAATTATTTCCTAAGTGGGATACTTATAGGAGGGAGGGGGCTTGTATGGCTGTTGAAATCATTAGGGTTAGGGTTTTAGATGAGTGGTTGAGGTTGCTCCAACAATTTCTAAGGTTTCCTATTGGTTAAGGCTTCTTTTTACAAATATCCTAAAAGAAAAATATCTTCCTAATAATATCTAGATATTACTAACCTTGGCACTTAGTAGGAATGTTCTAACCCTAATTTTAACCTCATGACTAATCTAGGTTAGGTTAACTTCTAGGTTAAGGCTCCACTAAAAGACTAGCACAATATTTAATTAATATAAATTACAAATTCACAAAATTGCCAAAATGACCAAAATACCCTTAGGCTAAAAATAGGTAATTTGAATTCCTAATCACATGACTAGGCTTCCTTGGTCATGGTTAGTCTCTAGGTTTAGCAAAACTAGGGTTTAGCTAGTTAACCATTAAAATCACCAATCACTATTTTAAATAATTTTAAATTAATTAAAAATCACCAAAAAATCTCAATATGATTTAAATATCATTATTAAATGATTAAAATCATAAAATTTCAAAATTGCCCTCATTTGGAAAACTGGGTGTTACAAGTCTACCCCCCTTAGAAGAATTTCGTCCTCGAAATTTAAGATGATCGTACTCCTCCTAGGTCAAGCCCCAATCAAACAAGGTCGAATATAACATGCAATCATAGTCCTACTAGTCGTGATTCCACAGTCTCGAACAGGGTAACTATGCTATCTAGTATATCACAAACATATCCTGGCAGGTACTAATGGAAATCACACATGAAGGTGGAAGAGAAGAACAAGGAAGTCAAACCTGCTAACCCATCACCTGCAACGTCAGTCTCCTCGACTGCCATAGCAAAAGCTCCACCCCTCTGGTAGTGAGCTACAGGTGGCCTAGCTCCCCCAAGAGGAGGTGCAACGGGACAATCTATCATCTTGTGAGCACCAGACCCACAGAATAGACAAACCTTCAGTCTCCTCCTACAAGACTCCCAAACATGCCCTGCCTTCTTGCAGTAGGCACAAGTCAGCACCCTGCGGTCCTGTCCTCTATGCTGATGCTGTGCCGGCTGCACTCTCACTGGTGCATGTGCCTGCTGAGCCTGCACATGGGGCCTCTTGGCCTGACCCCTGCTGCTGCTACCACCCTGGAAGTCTCGACCCCTCTTCAACTTCAACCCCAGGTCGTCCTCCGCTGCCATAGCCCCAGAAAATATCTCCGCGTAGGTAGCGTTCCGGTCGCTCTTAGTCAACGACCGAACCTCCCTAATCAAGCCTCGGCGGAACTTCCTCGCCTTCGTCTTCTCAGTCAAGTCATCAATGAACCGGGCCAACCAGCAAAACTCCCCGGCGTACTCAGCTACTGACTGGTTCCCCTGAACCAGGCTCTCAAACTGTGCCTCGATACCTCCCAAGGCCACATCAGGAAAGAACTGCTCCTTAAACAGCTCTTTGAACTGGGCCCAAGTCTGGCCCGCAACTCCTACCCTGGGATCCGTCTGATACCATGCACGGGCTAAGTCCTGCATCTGACTGCCCGCCGCCTCGATATGGAGTCGAGCTGGTATCTCCGCCAGTCGGAATATCTCCTCGATGTGCTCGATCCAATCGTCTACAAAATGGATGCCCTCTGTGCCCAGGAACTCTCTAGGATTCATCTTCTGAAAATCCTGGATATCCTTCTCCTTCCGGTAAGGCTGCTGATGCTCCCCCCAAGCAGTCACCATCTCTACTGTAGTACGAACCAGCTGGTGGGCCTCGTCAATCCCCTGACGATAATCGACAGTTTGCCGCTGCTGCTGCTGCTGGTGGGACTCCAAGATCCTCTCCACAAATGAAAATAGGTGCGCAGCGTCAACCAATCCTGCAGGTGGCTGCTGATGCTGCTGCTGAAACGTCTCAGGAATGACTGGGGTCGTCCTCTGAACAAGTGGAGGCATACCCCCAATGGCTACAGCAGCTCCTGTCTGATCATGAACAGAAGGTGCTACAGGCTCAACAGCCTGCTGCAATGGACGAGAGGTGGCAGACCCCTCTCCAGCGGCTACTGTACCAGAGCGATGTGATCGTGTCTCCACCATCCTGAAGACAGATCGAAAAGGAAGTCAATACTGAGCAGGAATTGATAAATCAAAGGAGGACAGTTTATTGCAAAGAAGACAAGTCAGTAAGATATGTAGATGGCATGAATTGAAGCAAATTTTTTTTTTCCTAACTGTGATTGAGTACCTCTCCGTTAAAGCCTATCTCTCAATCCTATCGCAGGCTGTAGTGATACTCTAGTTCGAATACCACTACATAAACTCGACCTGCATGGGCCACCACTAAAAATGTGTCACGACCCGCATCCTAGAGTAAGGGCACGAGAAGTGGGTACGTCCAGCCTACGCCGCAGTGTCGGCGGTAGAACGCTGTTCTAGGTTACTATCTAATCAACAACTCACGCAATTATATAATGTACTTGTCAAATCTCAACTCCGAACGGAGGACAAGTATAGATATAATAAATCTCAATCACAGTCTAAGAACGATAAGATAACACAGAAATTTAAACTAAAGACTAACAACAACAACATTTAAATAAAACTACTAAAAATAATATCTCAAACAAACTCAAATGCAAACTCGAATCTCAAGTTATTACAATTCAAATTCTAAAACATGAAAACTAAACCAAGTCTACTAGCTAGTCTCCCGATTACTCCTGAGTGTCAGGGCCATAGGTAGCTAAGCCATCTCCTGCTCCAAGGCAAGTAGGGTAAACGTCCTCAGGGCAGTCATCTGTAATATTTTTAACAGGTCCAGTCAGGACAGGAACGAGTACAAATCATCAAGAAATTCCAAGTAAATGACAGAGAACTATAAAGCAGTTATAGACAGTTTTATTGATGAATATGGTAGTTTGTATACAAGTGATAGTATAGATAAACAGTTAAGGTACAAGGAAAGTAAGGCAAGTAAAACAAGAGAAGAATCATAGCAAATAAGACTGTAAATAGAACTAGCTGAACTAGAACAACATAATATAAGTCCAGAATGTAAATGTAATAAGTGCAAAACCCAAGTAAATCCAGACAATATGAATCTGATACCAGGTGATTCCAGTACAAGATGAGTCCGGTATGAGGTGAGTCCAGTCAGTGATCAAAGGTTCCAGGGTGATTCCAGCCTATACTCTAACAGTGTGTTTTAAAATACCGAGATCGACATGTAAACGACTGTAGGTAATACGGCACACCGTACGCTTGGCCAAGTGTGGGATGGCTATCGTTCCAGAATAATTCCAAGGGAGTGGTTCCAGTATTTGGGAATGTTCACATGTCTACTCTAATATTTCCCCGTCCACAAGTACAAGTGAATCCAGAAAACGATACGAGAAATCGAGATGAGTCCATCAAAACATAATGATACCAGCAAAAGATTCCAGGGTGATTCCAGTAGGTGGTTCCAGTAGTGGTTCCAGAAGGTGATGCCAGTAGTGGTTCCAGAAATAGAGGCCAGACAAATAGTATGTGTGTCGCATACATGAATCCAGAAATATCCATACGTGTTGTAAGAATCACATAAAACTATCTAGAACTGAAGTACAGTAATTGACAAGTAAATGAAAGAACTATCAGAGAATGTACTCGCCTGTTACTCTGAAAAGAGTAATGAAATATCAGATGTCTGCACCGGAGTCACAAAGTCCTAAATAGAGCAGTATGGGTTATGACATGTTTAAAATAAGGTAAATGAAAGCTACAATGCAATCTACATGATTTCTAGGCCAATCTAGGTCAAAGTCAGACTTGGTCAACTCTGGGTCAACCCAAGTCAACTACACTAGTCAAACTAGGTCAATCCTAGTCTAGTCAAGTCTCACTAGAGCTAACCAAGCCTAGACTAGCAAGCACACATCAAAACTGGGCTATACAAGTCAACAACATATATTGACTGGCATTCATGCCATACACATAGAAGGATAGGAAAGGCAATGTGCATTTGTGTTCATGTGTGTGTGTGTTGAGAGACATGAGAGTGTCAATGTAAATTAGAGTGTGTGTGTGTGTATCATGGAACAGTGAGGGTGTGAGTGTATACATGGTATAGTGTTAGGCAAATGTGTGTAGAGCCTGAAAACTGGGAGTGTCACATAGGAGTTGTGTACAACCTAAAAACAGTATATATAGGAAAACAGTGTAGTGTACATTGACAGTCAAGTGACAGTGAGCTAATTCTGGAAATTTCAGTGAATGAAGATGTGTGTGATGGAATGAGCTTAGTGTCATAGTGAAGGGTGAGTATATGGTATATGACAGTCAATAACAGTTAGCCAAACTCAGTTTAAATTGGAAAATCTCAGGTTTCACATGAGGTAATGAACCTCAGTTTAGTTTTGAAACAACATTTCATTATACATGTGAATCCTTCTAAATCCCTACTCCATTTCTAACTTAACCCAATGCCAAACCTGGCCTAGGCAGGGCCTCACTTGCCTGTGCACTCTAGTGCACAGGTCTCACCAATACCCTCCCTATCTCACTCCACTGCTGCTGCCCTTGAAGGGGCAGCCTACTGCCTAAGTCTAGGACACAACTCAAGCCAACCTAACATGAACTATGAAGCCTAAACATTAAATTCAGTTTACATATAGTAGTGAACAAATAGAAGACAGGGGTTGTGTGTGTTTGTACAGTGTAAGCAATAGGAATCTCAGGATTTCATATCCTGAACTATCTCAGGTATTACATTAATCTCCGGAATTACATTTAATAACAGGGAATCAAACCCACTACCCAATCCTAATCTCAGGAATTTGAATCCTGAAACCTATCTCAGGAATCATTTCCCATTCAGTTTGTGTTTATTGATTGACAGTAGAGGGTGTGGGTGTGATAACCTACAGTGGTGGGTAATGTGATAGATATGAGTGTGTATATTTTTAATCAAAGTGACAGTGAAGCAAATCTCAGGTTAGGTTCAACATAACCCAAATGCCAATCCTAACTATAATCAATCCAAATCAAGTTCCACATGTAATCCATCATTAAAATAACTTAATACACATACCCATGAGTTAAACATGGCCAAATTAACATTAATCATTATGTATCAATATCCAAAATCCTGTTTTTGAAAAACCTATTTCATTTCAAAAGAAACCTGTTTTTGAATGACATGAATCATTATGTATCAATATCCAAAATCCGAAACCAATACATTATCAACTTGAACCTAAACTCAGGTTTTCAGTTTACATTTTCAAATCCCAACTAATTTAACATTTAGAATCGGGAATAGGTTCCTATATAACTGACAGTTCACAAAACTCAACTGAACCCGACTGATACATAACTTCCCATTTCAAAAACCATAATTAAAACCATTGAATTTAACAAACAGGCATGTAGGTGTGTGTACCATGTGTCATGTGTCTAGGGGGTATGATTCGTGTCCACTAGAGTGGACACGAAGTGTCCAACAGAAGGGTCGAAGGGTAATAGCTGACAGGTACGCACAGTATCGTACTGCCATTCCTCAGGGAATTGGACACGACACAGTCCACAAGAGGACACGTGGTTGTGTCCCCACTTAGTCTAGGTATAGGTCTTTGTGTCCAAGTGCCTGCAATGAGTCGGGGTCGTGTCGTGTCGACGTTATTAGGGCGTATCAGAGACACGAAAAACGCGTGCACAGTGTTGGGCAAAACACGTGCACACGCGATTTCTCCGCGCACACACATCGAGGTCCCATGAAACTTTGTGGGTCTCGTGTCAGTCATTAGGACAACACGTGTACCAAGTTTCATGGCTTGAGTCGCTATGTCGTGTCCGCTAGGACGCCCGAGCAGCAGGACACTGCACGACAGTGTCGTGCAGCATGTTCGTGTCCATTTTGGACACGGACACGGCTCGAAAATGTGCTCAGTCCTAGGGTTTTGTGATCAGCATGTCAAGGGCTTCAAAATCATGTAATTAGTTTTGAAAATTAACAGCATTCATTTCATTCAAGCATTTCATCAAACACCCATTCAATTACACCGATACGTGTCCGATACGGACACGAAATGGACACGGATTCCTACCAAACTTGGGATACACCTAGGGGAACCCTAAATGAATGCATCTATGAAGAAAAATCATGATTTTAATGGGTGTAGATAGGTTTACCTATTGAGAGCTAGAATCTCAATGTAAAGAGCCTCGATTCGATGTCTTCTTCGATTTTCTCCGGTTCAATCATCCTCGAACCTTGCTAGCAAGCCCCCACAAGTATCCTCTACTGTTGGGGAGGATGATGCAATTGATTTGACTCAATTTGGGCTTAATTTGGATTAATGGGGAGAGTTTTAGGGAAGAACAAGTAGGGCTTTTTCTAGGTTTTCTAAAGGAGGCAATTATTTCCTAAGTGGGATACTTATAGGAGGGAGGGGGCTTGTATGGCTGTTGAAATCATTAGGGTTAGGGTTTTAGATGAGTGGTTGAGGTTGCTCCAACAATTTCCAAGGTTTCCTATTGGTTAAGGCTTCTTTTTACAAATATCCTAAAAGGAAAATATCTTCCTAATAATATCTAGATATTACTAACCTTGGCACTTAGTAGGAATGTTCTAACCCTAATTTTAACCTCATGACTAATCTAGGTTAGGTTAACTTCTAGGTTAAGGCTCCACTAAAAGACTAGCACAATATTTAATTAATATAAATTACAAATTCACAAAATTGCCAAAATGACCAAAATACCCTTAGGCTAAAAATAGGTAATTTGAATTCCTAATCACATGACTAGGCTTCCTTGGTCATGGTTAGTCTCTAGGTTTAGCAAAACTAGGGTTTAGCTAGTTAACCATCAAAATCACCAATCACTATTTTAAATAATTTTAAATTAATTAAAAATCACCAAAAAATCACAATATGATTTAAATATCATTATTAAATGATTAAAATCATAAAATTTCAAAATTGCCCTCATTTGGAAAACTGGGTGTTACATTAATTATGGAATAAAGCCTGCAAAAATTATGTTATTAAGATGTGATTGGTTCGATCTGATTCAAGATCAAGGTTGGAGAATGGACAAGCAAGGTCTTGTGGATATAAACTACCGACGTCGATATCAGGGCTATGAACCATTTATACTTTCTAGTCAGGCTCAACTCATGTACTTCACAACCTATCCTAAACAGGGGGCAGCGAGGTCGGACTGGTGGGTAGTATGTAAGACCAAGGCAAAAAATACCTTTGACGTTCACGAAGTGGCTTATCAAGAGGATGAGCTATCTCTTCTACCAAATATTGTAGATGTGGACTTAAGTTCCTTATTCCACATCTAATTATTATGTAGAAGAGGTAGAAATATTCGAAGAGGAAGATCTACTAGATGAAAGTGTGGATGAGGAGGAGGAGGAAGATGACGATGAGCAAAATAAAGAAGATAAATTTTCAAAAGAGGATTGAAAGTAATATAATGGAGAGGAGGAGGAAGAAGACGACAAGAATCACGCATGCACGTGCACTTCATTTGGGATGCCTACTTTTGTACTTTTGTACTTTTGTGACTCTTACAACTCCGATGTTATCTAATTTTGTTGTCTACTTTTGTTCTTTTGTGACTCTGGTGTACTTTTGTGACTCTTGTGATACTCTGGTCTACTCTTGCAATACTTTGGTCTATTACGAGATACTCTAGTGTACGTTTGGGCTAGTTTCGTATATTTACTTTATGATATTCTGACATATAGACTTCTGTGTTCGTGTTTTATTATCATATGTTACTGTCAGGTGTAGGACCGATTGTAGGAACGAGTTGTAAAATGCAATACTCTAGAGGGGGGGTTAATAGAGTATGCAGCGGAAATTAACTATTTAAAAATATTAGTAACAAGATCACATAATATATATATATATATATATATATATATATATATATATATATATATATATATATATATATATATCACAGATATATAAATAAAAAATAGAGAGTAGACAGCAAACACAAACACAAGGATGTATACTGGTTTCCCTCTTGTGAGGACTAGTCCAGTCGGAAGAACTCTAGCTTCCAGTTGAATCCACTATGGAAAATTACCACAAGTTTTCATCCGATGTTCTTGCAACTTCTACAACGCGAGTTTTGATCCGAAGTACTCGACCAACTTTAATTGTGAAGTGTCTATCTTCAATCAAGCCTCTGATTACAATCGTTCTGAAACTTCTAGACTGTACCATACTGACAAATCGACTAGAAGATTGTAACTGGCTTGGGATTTGAAAATGAATAGCTCAGAACACTTTGGAAGATATAGTAGTCTTATAGAGAAGAGATATGAAAGTGAATTGGTGTGTGAGTGAATTGAAATGATCAAAATCCTTCTCTATTTATAGTTTTTCCAAAGACAGAATTTTGACAGAATTCGGACAGAACTCTGAGAAAATCTCGTTAGGATCCGTAACTGCAGGAAGACCAAGTTCAAAAAGCAACGTTCACTAACTGAACTCTGGCCGAATGCGGGCCGAACTCTGGCCGAATTTGCCTAGAGTTCTGTCAGGGTTTTTGCAAATTAGTTTTTAGGCTTTTTGAAAAGTCAAACAGTTAGGAAATAGTTTGGGCTTTTGTAAGTGGGCTTGTTTTCAAAATGACAGAGTATTTTGAAAACATTTCTTAGGTAGCCTATTTGCCAGTACGATACAGTTTATATCATATTCCTAGACTCAATAAATATGAAAAATATATTGATAAAATAGGAAAACTAAGAGCCCTTTGATGACGTCTTTCTTCAAATATTTGAGCAAACATAAAGATGCCTTTTTCCTTGACGGCAGTCGTCCAAAGATAAACGGATCTGAAAATCTGAATACCTTTCGGTGGCTTCGCCCCCGAACCCCCACGGGTGATGCTGCCCCCTCGACCCCTGTCCGCTGATCGGGCAGCGGAACCCCCGATACGAGGCCCCAGATAGGTCGTTAGGCGGTTCAGAGAAATCTTCTTATATGACGCCGTCTTTGGCCCATCAATAATTCTCTATTGCATATGTCCTGATTTGATATTGTTTGATCATGCTTACAATATGTCTACAAATACATGTTAGGCAAACAAAACAGTATGATGTATTATGATACAAACATAGAAATATGATATAGAACATTTAGGACAATGCTTAAGTTTAAGTAGCAACATGATAGTGATTACATGAATATTAGTGATGTCATTATGTTAAACTCAATTGATTAGCCATATTCAAAAATATGATATAGTCATTGGGCTAACATCAGGTATGCCACAATGCGGATCTAGATTTACACGAGGGGGCACTCCTCGGTTGGTATCGAACCCTACTTCCGGACCCATCTAGGTTTGCGACGAGTACTCCACCGTACCATACCGGTCTAGGTCCTAGGCCTTCTTCTACTCCCGCATCTGGTCCATCGGCAGGTCTTGTCGATACTTCTGGGACGAGTAGTTCCAGGCCTGCATCTACTACCCCGTACAGTATTCTTCCAGCTACCGGTACCATGGAGACATGAGAGCAGATGGGGGACGTCGCTCCCCCTAAGGCTGTAGACGAGATCGATCCTCCATGCCGCCCTCCGGAGGACATGTGGGTAGAAATTTGGATAGACGGGCCTACAAAGTAAGTTAATTAGTAATTATTTTTGAAACGATTACATCTATATATTCATGAATTTAATTATTGCTGTGTAGATATAAGCCCTCGTCCGTAGAGATCACTGGTAGCTTGATATCGTGCACATATGCAAATGCTAAACATGATATCAGGGCGACTAGCAGTTAAATAAAGTAAACTACCAATCATATCTCGATACTTATGTTGGTCGACTAGTTTGCCACTTTCATCAATTTCAAGTCTTGTTGATGTTGCCATTTGGCGTGCCGATAGGCTTTACATTGTCAAAGTCATACTTCTTTAGTAAATTCTTCGTGTACTTAGCTTGATTGATGAAGGTTCCCTGTGAGTGCTATTTGATTTGAAGTTCTAGGAAGTAGTTGAGCTCTCCCATCATACTCATTTCAAACTCACTCTGTATACACTTAACAAAATCTTGACAAAGTTTTTTATTAGTAGAACCGAAAATTATGTCATCAACATAAATTTGCACAATTAAAATACTGTTAACTGAAGTTTTGATAAAGAAAGTTGTATCAACCCTTCCTTTTGGAAAACCATTTTATAGTAGAAAAGCACTTAGGCGTTCATGCCAAGCACGCAGTGCTTGTTTGATCCATAGAGAACCTTTCTAAGTTTGAAAATATGATCAAGTTTTTTAAAAATCATCAAAACCAGGGGGTTGCTTCACAAAAACCTCTTTCTTTAAAAAAACCATTCAAAAATGCACTGTTTATATCCATTTGAAAATGTTTAAAATTATGAAAACATACAAATGCACAAAACATGCGAATAGACTATAGTCTAGTAACATGAGCATATGTCTCCTCATAATTAATTCTTTCTTCTTGATTATAACCTTGTACAACTAGACATGCTTTGTTGCATAAAACATGTCCATTCTCACTCAGTTTACTTTAAAACACCTATTTGGTACCAATTATCGATTGACCAGTAGGTTTAGGAATAAGTTCCCAAACTTGGGTTCTCTCAAATTGATTAAGTTCCTCTTGCATGGCATCAATCCAAAACTCATCAGAAAAAACATCTGCTACTAACTTAGGTTCTACTCCCTTAGATACATCACTTACAACCAGTGTCTCTGGATGGTCTGACATAAATTTTATCTTTTGAGGTAGACTCTCCAGATAGCTCTCGTTGGTAGCAGTATCTTCAGATGCCTTGGATTTATTTTGTACATCTTCGTCATTACTTTCGCTAGATCTCTGACTATTGAGATCATCGAAGGAAACATTAATAGATTCTTCAACAATCATAGATCTTTTATTAAAAATTTTATATCCCTTACTCTTGGTAGTATACCCGAGAAATATCTCTTTGTCTGCCTTCGAGTCGAACTTACCCAAGTTATCCTTGGTGCTAAGGATAAAACAGTAATAACCAAAAACTATAAAATAAAAAATGTTTGAAATCTTTCCAAACCACAATTTATAGGAAGTTTTCTTCAATATAGGCCGAATTAACACCCTATTCAAAGCATGATAGACTGTACTTACAGCTTCTATCGAAAAATATTTAGGAAGATTATGTTGATTAAGCATGAATCTAACTATATCGCTTAGAGTACGATTCTTTCTCTCCATAACACCATTTTGTTTAGGAGTTTTAGGACAAAAAAACTCATGGTAATATCCATTATCATCACAAAACTTTTTGAAATCAGTATTTATGAATTAGCCACCATGATCACTTCGAATTCAAGCAATCATGAAGCCTTTTTCATTTTGTACCTTTTTGCAAAATACTTGAAATTGAAAAATGGCATCACTTCTATTTGATAAAAAGTATACCCAAGTATAACGGAAGAAATTATTAACTATAACAAAAGCGTAGAGCTTACCGCTAAGACTAGCGACTCTACTAGGACCAAATAAATCCATATGAATCAATTGTAAAGGTTGAGAAGTGCTTACAGTGTTGATGGATTTAAAGGAAGACCTAGTTGTTTTATTCTTTTCACAGTCTGAACATACGATATCTCTCTTGAAGAAATTTTTTGGGAGTCCTTTTACCAGCTTTTTAGTACACAACCTTGAGATAGTGCCACGTTTGTATATCCTAGCCTCATATGCCATAGCCAGCTTTCATCCTGATTGGCTACTAGGCACTTACCTGCACTATTAGTACATTTTAGAAAGAAAACATATATATTATCTTTCATGATCCCTTTATATACGGGATTCTCAATGGATATTTCATATGTATTTGTCTTTCACAAAATTGATACCATAACCATTATCTGCCAAATGACTTATGCTCAATAGGTTATGTTTCAATTCTATGACTAGACAAATGTCTTTTATTTTTGGGTAGGGAGATAAACCAACAGTACCTATTCCTATAATATTAACTCAAAAATTATTGCCAAAGTAAACGTGTCCTTCTTTCTTCATCGATAGTGTAGCGAATAACGATGCATCATCTGTCATGTGCCACGAACATCCGCTATCGAGTATCCACTTGCTTTTAGCATGAGAGGGTTGAAGGTCCACCTACAAAATGAATAGATGTAACCTTTGGTACCTATTTTTTAAAGGGTCCAACATGATTAGTCTTAGGAATCCAAACAAGTACACTTGTGTCAACTAGCTTTCTAGCTCTACAGTACTGTGGTATATTTGCCCGTGCGTACAACAGTATGTGCATATGATTTTTGAAATTGTGTTCATGGTTTCTGTGTTGACATGCATCTTGTGTGTCTTTCTTAGAAACCTGTATATGAAAGTATATTTGTGATGAAGTGTTATTTATATGCTTTCTTTGGTTTAGTCCTTTGTGATATATGTTTGGTATTAGGACTAACCTTAGGCCGTGTAACATGGATGAAAAATTTACCTAATTTGATCTCTAACTTTTTAAAGATAGTACAAGACTTCTCAAATTTAGTAGTCATATCCGTGAGTCTTTGTTCAGTGACTAGGTGTCTCTTCTTCTCTATGTCATAAAGTTTTTGCACTTTGACATAGTTACTTTCTTTTTGTTCTATAGTGAGGAAAGCATCATGATAGTCCAATCTTATCTTTTCTATCTCCTCCGTGTTACCGGTAGTAGATGTCTCTTTGTTATCTTCTAGAAGATTAGACAATCTAGCTACTTCAGTTGTGTATGCCTTAATCTCTTTGCGGGATTGCTTACACTTGTCCAACACCTTTCTGTACTCTTCAACTAGTTCGCTAAAGGCATTTTCTAACTCATCGAAAGTAAAATGATCATAAAGAGGGTTTTCAGATACCTTATCATATGCCATTAAATAGACATTCGTACTGCTGCTGGGTCTGTCCTCCTCCTCTGATTCACTGGCCTCACTTTCATGCCAGATGCTGGTGTTAGCGTACTTCTGACCAGTTGTAGCTTTTATGCTCAATCTTGATTGGTCGTATGGACTGCTTTTTTTTGTTAGTGGATAGTCCTCTTTCATATGTCCTGACTTCTCACACCCAAATCAAATAGTTTATTCTTTGTTGCTTTCATGGATGTCTTTCTTCTTTTGGTTTGATCTCTCAAACTTTAAGAATTTTCTGAAGTTTTTGACTAGCAGGGCTGTTCATCACCATCGTAATCTTCTTCGTCAAAATTATTGCATGAGACTCTTCTGGCTTGAGCTTTGAAGGCGATTGAATTTTTTTAGGCATTGCTTCTTCAAAGTCTTGTAGGTCCAACTCAAAGGACATGAGATTGTGTCACTCCCTATTTCCGGAATACGTATTTTAATATGTGTACTGCTTGCCTCTATTTATTTAGTATTTGTCATGCATTTATTCTGCATTTAGTTCCTGTAATTACTTTCTAGGTACTTTTTTGTATTTTATTTTTTACTCTTACCTATCACTTGTTTCATTTTGGTTCATGTTGAACTAACTTGGTTTGGCTTGGTTCAACATGAAAAGGGATGAATGGCTTAGATTGAGTGGAGAGGAATGAATAGTGGAGATCCCTTGGACTTGGTATTTATACCACTTTTCTTTCTCTCTCCTTATTCACTCCTATTTATTTCTCTTTCACCTAAACCCTAGCCATTAGAGAGAGGATGTACATCTTACACAATATCGAGGAATTTTTCAAAGCTTCAACTTTATTGTTCTATTTGTAGGACCGTTGAACACCTCTAGAGGGGGGTGAATAGAGTGTGTGCGAGTGCAGCAAAAATAATCACTAATTAAAATTAAACAATTATAATCTATGGCAGAAAATAAGAGACAATAATTTAAATTACAGTAAGAGATAGAAGATCAAACTCAGTGAACACCGCGATATATACTGGTTTCCTTCTGAGAGGACTAATCCAGTCGCGATGACTCTTGCCCACTATTAATCCACTATTTGTAAGCTAAATGCGAGCTTGCCCTCTCTTTACAACACCGTTCTTAATGACAAGTGCACGACCGACTTCACAACACCATGCTTGGTGACGAGCGCACTACCGGCTCCAAAAATTGAAAAGTTTTTTGACTTGCAACCTCTTTACAACTCTATAAACCAAAGATTCTAAATCGAACATATGTTACTGACTTTGGCTTAGAGTAGTATAGGTGAAATGCAAAAGCTTTAGATCACTGGAAAAATACTTTAGGAATAGATAGATAGAAGAGTGAATGAGTGATTAGAAATATAAAAATCCTTCTCTGTTTATAGTATTTTTCCTGACCAAACTCGGACAGAGTTCAGGCAGAGTTCGGATGCTAAAATCTCGCATACGAACATTGGATGCAGATTTGGAGGGAACCAATTTTCAAAAATCTCGGACCGAACTCGATCAGATTTCTATCCGAATTTTGTCAAACTAGAATAGGATTTATGGGGTCCAAATTGCATAGGGTTTGTGGGCCATTTGGATATGTAGATTTGAGATGTAAGTGGGCTTTTTGGATAGATGGACTGGGAATAACCTAAGCCATTAATATTCTGATCGATTTTATATTTATATTTCCTAGACTCAAATAAAAGTTAAATACAGAAGAAATATAAAAATGGCTCGATCTGGATTCCGATACAATTGCTTTTGGATGATGACTCAAAAGCTCTTTTTAGATGCAGTATGTTCTTTGATATTGATTTCAGTGACCTATAACATTAGTAGCTGTTTGCAAAAACAAAAAGTTTTATTACAAACTTTAAAGAATCGTACACGAGTACAATGAATTCTAGAGAAGTACAACTTAGGAGTCCGGTCTGATTGACGACCACTTTATCCCTTTAGTGAGGTGAATGTGGATAGAAGCAAGCTTGTCACTGTGTCTCGGAGTATCTATTGACGAGGAATCTTCTGTATGGCTCGGCCGTGTAGAAGTATCGGCATAACTTCGGCTTCGATTAACGGTTGAAGAACTTGCTCTTGAGGATTGATGATTGCAGAAAATGGAAGTGTGATGAGTGCTCGAACTATACCCCTCATCCTCTGTGTCTGTACATTGGGGGAATAGATCTCTATTTATAGAGTTAGGGAATAACTAACTGACAGTTATTCAAAGTATGTGCCATCTGCAGAAGGGTGCCTAAACTACTGTGCACTACTTTTAAACAGAGGCGCCTATTGACATGTGGCTCCTATGCGGAATAGGTGCGTGGTCATGGCCAAGTGATGGTCACATTCTTCAGGAAATTCGGAGTAGTGCACCATGTTCAGCATGTATGGCAGCTTATCACGTCACGTGGATTTGCAGACATCATCAAGAAATTGGGTGCTTGAGAAAAATAGGCGCCCAAAGGAGCATGTGCTTAGGAAAACTGAGCGCCTAATAGCAGTAGGCGCCTAAGTGAATAGAGCGCCTCAGAGAGATAGGCGCCTAGATGAACATGGAGCCTAGGAGAACAGAGCTCCTAAAAATAATGGGTGCCTGAGAGAGTTAGGCGCCTAAGAGACAATGGACACCTAAGAGTGTAAGACATCTAAGGAGACAGATATTTGGGCGCCTACAAGACCCCCTTCAAAGGTTTCAAACTTGGGGTACCCAAAAGTTTGAAATTCTTTGAATGACGGTGCGCACTAATAGCTCGGTTCATTTTCGACGAAGAACCTATTTATAAAGAGGCACGCTTTTCCGAAGCGACCCTCTTTCTTCTTCCACGTTTTGAGATTTTGTTAAATGTTAATCGCCTTTTCATAGAGAATATGAAGCGCCGACGGGATTGGCCTTGGGTATATATATGGGAATGATGCTCTTGCACAGCTTCCACTCTCTTTTATTCTTATGGCGTCCAAGGAAAGCATGAAGAAGGAGAAAGAGACAGGCACTGACGTTGACGATGAAGCTTCTGTAGGGAAGACTGATGTGGCACCTACGGCTTATTTGTTAGAGACAACCCTGTCTTTGAGAGCAAAAAATTTCCTGGACTGCTTTGGCCTGACTCCGGAAGTCTTTGGTCGCTCAAGTGGTAGGCCATCGTCCTCCTCGAAAGAGCGTAGCGACTTGAAACAGATAGTGGGGTTCCTTTGTTTGATGTGCCACTCAGGGATTCATGACATGAGAGAATTGGCTGCTGTCCTTCGTCAGACCGATGACGAAGAGAAAAAGAAATGACATCAAGTGAAGGCACCTCATCTTTCTTTTTATTTCTTCTAATGGCCGTGGTACCTAACTTGTATGTTGGGTCCATCCCTTTTCCTTTATGAAATAAAAAGTTGTTTTGTTCGGGCGCCTTTGAATTTTTTGTGTGACTGTTGACACGGACACGAAAAGTGCCGAACCGTATTGGTTCAAGTGGCTTGCTCCAATGCACCACTCTGTCTGATTCAATGCTTGTCGTTTCTGAGAGACGTGGCAGCTAATGTGTGGCTATGCGTGCTTCCAATCTTTTTTGTTTAGATTTTTCCTGAAATAGGTGCCTAAAAAGGCGTCGTGCCATTTTACCTTCGACACTTATAAATAGCTGAGAGAAGAGAAAGGAAGAGTCCATGCACTCTCATTCTCTAAATTTCCTAGGGTTCTGTAATTCTTTCTTCCCCGACGATATCTCTTCGCAAGATCTCAGCTGCTGAAAAGGATCAGGCACCCGTGAGCTCCTCTGCGCCACCGCTGCATGCTACTATCCTACTGTACGCCATGTCATCGGGTATTGAACCACCGCGCACTGTACCACCGACGGCCACCGACATATTTGATCTTAATAGTGAGTTATAAGACAAATACAGTAGCCTTTACTAAGGCTGTTAAAGACGAGCTCCAACTTCAAGATGGAGGTACTTGTCGAAGACGAGCGCCTGACTTCGATAAGGAGACGCTTGTAGAAGACGAGTGCCCGACTTTGAGAACAAGGCGCCTGTTGAATATAAGCACCGACTTCGAGAAAGAGGCACCTATTGAAGACGAGCGACTGAATTCGAGAAAGAGACACTTGTTGACTACGAGCGTCTGACTTCGAGAAAGAGGTACCTGTTCAAGACGAGCGCCTGACTTCGAGAAGGAGGCGCTTGTTGAATATGAGCACCTTACTTCGAGAAGGAGGCTGTTTGCCATTGATTGTAAAAGTATAGAACAATTATATAGGAGGACTGAACTTAGACTCACAATACAAACTCGCTCGTACAAAGAAAGCCGAGGAAGAAAAACCTAGGTACAACAATCTAAGTACGATTGTTTATTTTTGATTCTGGAGGGTGACGGTAGAGGCTCGGGAAAGCGACGGCAGCTCTGCCTTACTCCTTAGACGATCGGACGTAGCCTTGGCTCTGGTGAAGAAATGCTCTCGGAACGTACAGGAAGACACTTCTGTGCGTGCCTTTTTCTCTCTGTGTGTCCAGCCTTTGGGGTCTCCAGGGGTCCAGGTTTTGCAAGGGAATGGCACCTTGCTATATATAAAAGTGGGGGTGTGATCATTAGGGTTTGCGATGATTCCACCCTTGAAAAGTCGGCGGCCAATCATCTGGACCATTAATCTTGATTGCATTACATCTGGGCAGTTAATTCTTGATTGCGCCAAATCCGTATGGACAATTAATACTGATTGCAATGAATCTTCATAATTTGTCATGACAAGCTCGGATCTCCCGCCACGTATTCAATTTGCTTAATTATAACAAATCTGATTTGATCCGTGTAATTATGGTGATTGCACTAAATCTGGTTGTTATGATTTGCGAGCAGCCATAATTCCGAGGGGATAAGACAGCCATGTGTCTCAACTGTCATGAGGATCGCCGCGTGTCTCGTCTGACAGAGTTGCATAAGTACGGCCTCTAAGTGAGCCGCATACAGGTGGCCCCTTCACAATCCTAGCCGTATGAAGGAAGCAGCCGCATGAAGGTGGTGGCCGTATGAGGGTGGGCAACCGCATGAAGATGGCAGCCGTATGAGAGAGGCAGCCGCATGAGCATGGCAGCCGCATAAACGTGGCAGCCGTATAGGAAGCTTCGGGGTCGGTGGATCGTGCCAGCTGTAACAAAAAATTTCTTCGTTTCCCTAGGAACACGCCATTCTGTCAGAGTCATCATTGCAGCTTTATGTCAGAGCTGTCAATCCGTCATTGTCAGAGCTGCCACTGTGTCAGGGTAATTAATGAGCCATCTACTCAGAGCATTTATGGCCCGCTTCATGAGGCCACGTGGCTTCACCTTCATCTTTCTTGAGCCGCATAAAGCTCTCGAGCCTTGTTGAGCCGCATGAAGGCTCCTTCAGCTATGAGCCGCATGGGACTGATTTCCTGACCGCACTTATTTTGTGGGCCCGGGTATTCCGAGCATACGAGTGTGTTGGCACCATGTTTGCTTCCTGATCTGAGGCTAGTAGGGAGACTTTTGAGAACCACTCTGTCCGTTTTCCGCCGGGGGCTGGACACGGGCGATTCTGTACAACTTTCCATCAGAGGCCCGTATGACAGTTAGTGGGACTCTCTGATGGTCAGTAGTTGGACAGTTGACTGGGCTTGTTGAGCCCGCACTGCCCTAGACTTCTTCGACTTAGCACCCGAAGGTGCATAGTAGGAAGAGCCCAAGTTGGAAGGAGGGAAGAGAGTTGGTGCCCTTTTCAAAGGAGGCAAGGGGCTCTATTTATAGAATAGAGTGAGCCCTTTCTTTTTCTCTTTTCCGATGTGGGACTAAAAGCAATATTTTCCACGCTTCTACAAGACCCCCTTCAAAGTTTTCAAATTGCAAATTTGGAATACTTTGAATAAGAAGCATGGAAAATAGAGTTGTTTAGGTGCGGCAATCCTATCAGAGGTAGCATGGACATGATAGGTTTAGGTACTTTCGCTGGGGATTTTATGTGGACTTATCATCCTTGGCGTACCTTGGTTTTAGGTACGAATAATAAGTTGAGGGAAGGAACTATCATATTTACTCAGAGGTGATGAGGACGTGGTAAATATGGGTCTAAAGTAGAGCCTTCCTACTCAGAGGTAATGAGGACGTGGTAGGAGTGAACTCGAATGAGGATACATAGAACAACTCAGAGGTGCTATCAACGTGGAAGTTCTATGTATTGGGTGAAAGAATGCTATGGAACAGCTGGGCTCTGAAAGCATGTGATGATGAGGAAAGATGTGGATGTACTAGGGGACCTAGTACGGCATTTGTGGTCAGCTGCGGACATTTGTGGTCAACAGAGGACATTTGTGGGCCTATTATCCTTGGCGTACCCTGGGGGTTTTTTTGTGGTACGGATAATAAGTCGAGAGAGAACCAACATAATTACTCAGAGGTAATGAGGACATGGTAAACATGAGGGTTTCTTCGATGGAGCCTTCCCACTCAGAGGTAATGAGGACATGGCAGGAGTGGGCTCCATGAAGGGATACATAGAACGACTCAGAGGTAATGAGGACGTGGAAGTTCTATGTGAGGGGACGGTTTATTTTTGATGGAAGGAAAACAACTCAGAGGTAACATCGACGTGGCTATTTCAGAAAATTTGTGGATCTGTTACCCTGTTTATGCACTGAAAGTGCGGGTATTGGATCATGAAGAGGGAGCTCTTTTAGGAAGAAAGTTCAGAGGTATGATCATACGTGACTTACTACCTAAAAGATGCGATATAGATTCATATGTAGTGACCAGAGTGTAAGTTCAGCGGTACTTGCGGGTACATAACTCAACAATCTGGGAGATCTGGAGTCAGAATGTGAGTTCAGCGGTACCAGAGGGTACATAACTCATCATTCCGAGAAATTTGGAGTCAGAATGTAAGTTCAGTGGTACCAGTGGGTACATAACTCAACAATCTGGGAGATTTGGAGTTAGAATGTAAGTTCAGCGATACCTGCGGGTATATGACTCACAATCCGAGAGATAGTTGGAAAGTGTCGTTTAGACATAGTACTTCTTGATGAACTTGTCGTTGTTGTTTGTTGGTATTAAGGCATTTTCTCTTGTCCTCTCCTTCCAAGATGTGCAATCCCAGTTGGCAAGCTTTCTTCAATTTGTCTTCTGCGCTAGTGGCGCTGATGATGAAAGTCTTCCAGTCCTTGAACTGACTTTCGCCCATCCAGAGGCTGATTGTGGAAAGCAGCCTCTTTTGGCAAATTTCAATCAAGAAGGAATCGGGGTTACCGGAAGGCAACTTCATCGCGGTTTGACGAAACCGTTTGATATAGTTCCTTGTCAGCTCCTTTTCTCCCTGGACAACGTCCATAAGGGTGGACATCGTCACGTCTTGTCCTATTTCGTAGAACCTTTCCAGAAACATGCGTTTGAAGCCGGTGAAAGAATGGATGCAGTTGTCTGGCAAGTTGCGGTACCAGTCAAAGGTGACCCCTTCCAACGCTCCAATGAACAGCCGCATGAGAATGGCATCGTCATGAGGCAGATGGTCGGTTGTGACTTCGAAGTAGGTGATGTATCTGCTTGCAGATGTCTTTCTATCATACGGATTGATGTTGAATGGTATATATCTTGGTGGGAAGGGCATATCTCTCCATGCAATAGGATACGGTTATCGTATCCTGAGGTCCTGGCAGTTTTCTCAAGTGTGGAACATGGCCCGAAGCTCCTGGACCTCTCTTCTTCCTTCCTGGCCTCGTCTGCAGCAGTGGGAGCCGATGTTGTCGGAGGATTATCGCCCGGGTTTGGTGCAGCGGAGTTTGAGTCGGCATTGACCGTAGGACCCAAGCTTGTTTGGCCAGGCGTCCTCCCTTGCAGAGTTGGAAGGGCCGCTTTGATCTCGTCCACAGACTTGACCAAGGCGTACAGTATAGCCTCCAGAGTGTCGATGTATTGGCGATCATTGGAACCATCTTGGTTGCTGTCTGTCATGAATACCGTCCTCACATGAGGAGAGATGGAAGGGACGGTGGAGGACGTGCCCTCTGAGTCATACCCTTATACAGAGAAGTCGTTAGGGTATGTGGAAATGTTCTCCTCTGGTTCGGACTCAGAAGGAGTGGTACCCCCAGCTTTAGAGCTTGCCTCTTCTTGATAGTTTTGGATATCCTCGGGGACTTCGGAAGCTGCTGCATCTGTTGGGGGAATCGTTTCCCCTAGATTATCTTCTTGGAACACTGGATTGTCGTGGATGCTTCGAGGAGTGCTACCCCTGGCTCCAGCGTCTACCAGAGATGTGGATGACGAACCTCCAAGTGTGGCAGGTTTCGTCTTTGAGCGAGTACCTTGGAAAACTCCTCATGTATCGGTCGTAGACGACCGCTTAGAAGAGAGTTTCTTGGTTGAGAGTTTCGGGCTAGAGACGTTTGTTTTCTTCCCTCTTCCGCTTCCAGGGACCTTGTGAGCAAAATTGCAGGAGGCAACAAGAAGGCCTCGTCTTTCGAGCTTGGGTGTTGCAGTCGTTGGAAGACGGACCGTCGGTCTTCTTGTACTGCCGAATTGTTGCAGCAGCAGTTGACAATAACTTGGGTGCAGCGATGTCCATGGAAGGACTCTCTGCACACCGAGGCTTCTTCTCTTTCCTTGCGCTTGTGAAGGATCACGTCACGCAAGTCACTCGTTTTGTGGGCCCGGGAGTCCTGAGCACATGAGTGTGTTGGCATCCTGCCTGCTCCCTGATGTGGGGGTAGTACGAGTACTTGTCCTTGATCATTGTTGGGAGATTCTTGATAACTATCCCGTTCGTTAGCCACCTGGGGCTGGACACGGATAGTCTTATACAACTTTCCATCAAGGGCCCGCGTAATAGTCAGCGGGACGCCCTGATAGTCAGAAGTTTGGGCAGCTGACTGAGCTTGGCGAGCCCGCGCTGCCCGAGACTTCTTCTTTCTAGCACCTTGGAGTGCATAGTAGGAAGAGTCCATAGAGACTGGCACCTGAGAGCATCTGGGATCAGGATCGCCTAAGAGACGGTCGAAGACCAAACCTGAGCCGTATGACGTAGATGGCCTGCGGCTGAGATGTTTAGCCGTATAGCCTTTCCGCATGCGGTTGGCATTTGTGGCCGCATAAACAGTCCGCATACGGCTGGCGGTTTGCATGCGGCTGGGAGATGTAGTTGCCGCATGGGCCTCTTCCATACGGCTGGGAGTCATAGTGGCCGCATGAGCATCCTCCATGCGGCTAGCAGCACTGGCCGCATGAGCCTTCTGTCTGCGGCTGGCTTTTGTGGCCGCATGAATCTTCATGCGGCTAGCGCCCTTATACGACTTCTTCCTGGACCGTGTAGAGTCACCCTTTGCCCCTACAAGTCTAGCATCGTAGTGTTTTCCTCTGTCGAACTTGGGGACAGCAGAGTCCTCTATGGTCTGAAGTGGGGACGCAAGAGGGTCTTTTTCGCCGTCTTGGGCAACAGAGAGTACTCCTTCGAGAGCTTAGGGAGGAGCGAATGATTTGGGTCTCCACTCCCTACGGGCCTTCTTCGTGCGTGCTCGCCGCTGGACCGGCCGTCGGAGAGCATTTCTTTAAACGCCTGCTGATCGAACCGGGTGACCAGCATTTGTTGAGTGGAGCCAAATTTGGCTGCGTCCGATTGCATCACCAACTCCTCAGCCGTAGAGAAGTTAGTCCCCAGCAGAGTCACCATCGTGTTTGCCATTGATTGTAAAAGTACAGAATAATTATATAGGAGGACTGAACTTAGACTAACAATACAAACTCGCTCGTACAAAGAAAGCCTAGGGACGAAAACCTAGGTACAGTAATCTAAGTACGATTGTTTATTTTTGATTCTGGGGGGTGACGGTAGAGGCTCGGGAAAGCGACGGCAGCTCTGCCTTACTCCTTGGACGATCGGACGTAGCCTTGGCTCTGGTAAAAAAATGCTCTCGGAACGTGCAGGGAGACTCTTCTGTGCGTGCCTTTTTCTCTCTATGTGTCCAGCCTTCGGGATCTCCAGGGGTCCAGGTTTTGCAAGGGAATGGTACCTTGCTATTTATAGAAGTGGAGGTGTGATCATTAGGGTTTGCGATGATTCCCCCCTTGAAAAGTCGGTGGCCAATCATCTAGACCATTAATCTTGATTGCATTACATCTGGGCAGTTAATTCTTGATTGCGCCAAATGCGTATGGGCAATTAATGCTGATTGTAATGAATCTTCATAATTTGTCATGACAATCTCGGATCTCCTGCCACGTGTTCAATTTGCTTAATTATAACAAATCTGATTTGATCCGTGTAATTATGGTGATTGTACTAAATCTGGTTGTTATGATTTGCGAGTAGCAATAATTCCGAGGGGACAAGACAACCACGTGTCTCAACTGTCATGAGGATCGCCACGTGTCTCGTCTGATAGAGCCGCATGAGTGCGGCCTCTAAGTGAGCCGCATACAGGTGGCCCCTTCACAATCCTAGCCGTATGAAGGTAGCAGCCGCATGAAGGTGGTGGCCGCATGAGGGTAGGCAACCGCATGAAGATGGCAGCCGCATGAGAGAGGCAGCCGCATGAGCATGGCAGCCGCATGAACGTGGTAGCCGCATAGGGAGCTTCGGGGTCGGTAGATCGTGCCAGCTGTAACAAAGATTTTCTTCGTTTCCCTAGGAACACGCCATTCTGTCAGAGTCATCATTGCAGCTTTATGTCAGAGCTGTTAATCCGTCATTGTCAGAGCTGCCACTGTGTCATGGTAATTAATGGAGCCATCTACTCAGAGCATTTATGGCCCGCTGCATGAGGCCACGTGGCTTCACCTTCATCTTTCTTGAGCCGCATAAAGCTTTCGAGCCTTGTTGAGCCGTATGAAGGCTCCTTCAGCTATGAGTCGCATGGGACTGATTTCCTGACCGCATGCAATTTCTGAACCACATGAAGCTTCTGAACCGCATGAAGCTTCTGGGCCGCATGATATTTCTGAGCCGCATGAAGTTTCTGAACCGCATGAAGCTTCCTGAGCCGCACGAAGATTCCTGGGTCTTAGGCCGCATGAAGCATTATGTTGATTTTCGGTCCGCATAGAGAATCCCCTTCTTTCTTTGCGCTTGTGAAGGATCACATCTCGCAAGTCAAAGACATCTCGGTCAACCTTTGCACTCGTTTTGTGGGTTCGGGTATCCCGAGCACACGAGTGTATTGGCACCATGTTTGCTTCCTGATCTGAGGCTAGTTGGGAGACTTTTGAGAACCACTCTGTCCGTTTGCCGTCGGGGGCTGGACACAGGCGATTCTGTACAACTTTCCATCAAAGGCCCGTATGACAGTTAGCGGGACTCTCTGATGGTCAGTAGTTTGGACAGTTGACTGGGCTTATTGAGCCCGCACTGCCCTAGACTTCTTCGACATAGCACCCGAAGGTGCATAGTAGGAAGAGTCCAAGTTGGAAGAAGGGAAAAGAGTTGGTGCCCTTTTCAAAGGAGGCAAAGGGGCTCTATTTATAGAATAGAGTGAGCCCTTTCTTTTTCTCCTTTCCGATGTGGGACTAAAAACAATATTTTTCATGCTTCTACAGAGGCGCCTGTTGAAGACAAGTGCCTGACTTCGAGAAGGAGACGCTTGTTGAATATCTTTTATCTGATAAATTCATTAACTTTCTACCTTTTAATACTTGCAGGGAGCCAGCTGGCAAGATTCTCCAGAACTTGTATCGTCGATTTTGGATGTCGTGAAGATGAATCAATCTAACACACATCAGAAAGCTCAGAACTCTTCATGTTTCAGAAGGGCCTCCCTCAGATGGTAGGAATCGTATCACAAGGGTGAGCTCATTCCTACCTTCGACGACAGACCGTCATTCCACCTCCCTTTACACTGACAACAGCGCATCCTCGAGCTGCTGCGTCCTATCTTTCATCTCTCGTTGATTAGATGTTCTATGTGGTCTTCACGGCAGAATATAACACCTTCTAAGAGAGCAGACCAGGAGCGATTCCATTGCCCTGCTTGCTACTGAGGGTTGGGACAACAAGAAATTGCGACCAACAATGTGACCTGGATGAAGAAGATCCAGAGGTGCAATAGATTTCCATTAGGTCATTATTGTTATAATCGATTTCCATCAAGATGTAACCATCCTTTTGTAGAGAAAGAACGAAATAATAAAGAATAATTTTTTGAATGGAATATTTGTGGTTTTGTGGAAATGCGTTATTGGGATTTTGTATTTTCGTACTCACATGGATATTCATAATCTGACCTGTGAGTAGAAACTTGATGTATGTTTGAATTTATCATCCAAATGACATTTTATCCTTGATGTATGAACCAGATGAGAAAAGAGTATCGTCTGTATAAGTGTATTTGTCAGAGGTGTTTATGGACGTGACAGGAATTTATATAATCGACCCATTCTTGCGAGAACACATAATCAAGAAAAATGTTTCCAAAGATGATAAACTGGTAGAGATAAAGTTTCAGAGGTATGGTGGACATGAACTTTATCGTGGAGATTGAACGCAAGATCCTTTCTGAAGCAGCTAGGCTTAAAAAGGACGATATTTGATGATGGAATATTTATGTAGTGACTTTCCACAAAAGAGTTTGAATTTTTGAGGGACGCTTACTAATCTATAGGTCGATTCACATGGTGAATAGATATAATAAGTTTGATGAACAACTGAACGGTCACATCTTTTTAAGGGGAAGTCATTTCAGTTTTCAAGACAGAGTATTTGATCTTTCTGCCAATAAATAGTACATAACTTTTGTAGATGCAGCCCACACCTGTTCCCTTAGTGCAAATGGCTTCCGAAGATGTGCCTAAGGAGGCTGAAGTCATCTCGAAGACTGTGATTTCCACTAATACTCGTTCTGACGAGCCTTCGTTGCCCATTTAGAAAGAGACGGGGGAAAGCTCGACTGCTCCTGAACCAAAACAAGACATTCTTGTCGGACTTGTAGAGCCTCGAAGTACTGCTAAGGAAGAAGCTCTGAGAAAGGCTGCATGTGAACTTTTATTGTCATCCGACAATAATGTTTTCGAGCTTCTTGCAAACTATGTCTTTAATCAGGAAGGCTCCGATCCACGTTCCTCTCCTTGATCTTATATATCTTTTTCTATTTTAGCTTTACAATAAAAGGAGTTTTATTTATATTATGTATTGAAAATTCTTTGTTCATGATGTCTCTCTGTATTCATACATAGTATTTCTTGAGAAATTTGCCACTGATGGGCATCATAGCCACTCGACCGTCCATCCCGGTCAATTGATAAGCTCCGTTTGAAAAAACTTTGCTTACAACATACGGACCTTCCTATTTTGCTTCGAATTTGCCCTTGCTCATATTTGTCATAGTAATAGGACGTCTGACAGTAAGGACTAATTTGCCCTTTTGGAATGCTCGTACTTTGACCTTTCGATTGAAAGCTTTAGAGATCCGGGCTTGATATAGTTCAATATGCTGTTGAGCTAGTAACCATTTCTCGTCAAGCGCTTCAAGATCCTAAAGTCGAAGACGTTTATTGTTCTCGGTCGTGAATTCGTTGGCAATTGCAATCTCAGGGATGGAATTTGAATTTCCAATGGTAAAACAGCGTCACACCCGTACACCAAGGAAAAAAGTGTACAACCGGTAGGATTGCGTACGGTAGTGCGGTAAGCACATAGACATTCTCCGAGTTTCTCACTCCAGTTACGTTTTCTAGTAGAAACAAACTTTTTGAGAAGTTTAATGATGGTCTTGTTGAATGCCTCAGCCAAGCCATTAGCTGCAGGATTATAGGTCATGGAAGCGACATTGTCGATTCTGTTGTCGTCGCATAACAGAGTAAACTTCTGTCCGATGAACTGTGGTCCATTATCATGAATGATTCGTCGAGGGACACCAAATCTGTATATTACATGATGTTTGATGAAGTTGATGACGCTGCTGGTCTTAACTTCGGCCAAAGGTATAGCTTCAGCCCACTTTGAGAAGTAATCGGTTATAGCCAGTATAAACCTATGTCCTCTAGATGATGGTGGATTGATAGGACTAATGACATCCATGCCCCAAGTTTCAAAGGGCCATGATGCGGCAGTCGGGTAAAGAAATTCTGACGGTTGATGGATAAATTCTGCATGGATTTGATAGGCTCAGCATTTCCTTGCATATTCAATGTCATCTGATACTATAGTGGACCAGTAGTAGCCCATACGTCGAATACAATCCTGTAGCTTAGGACCGAGCTGATGTGCTCCACAAACACCATCGTTAGCCTCACGTAGTATTTGTTTTGCTTCATCTCCCGCCAGATAACGTAGGAGTAGACCATCAAACGTTCGTGGATAGAGAGTCTTGGTGGTATGGTTGTAATAGAATCGGAGCGATCGTCGACGAATAGTTGTTGCTTCTTTAGGATCTTCAGGGAATATGTCATGTACCACAGCGTCAATAAAATGAGCTCTCCAGCCTTTATTGATGACATTGATTTCTGTTGAATTGTTGAATTCAATATTGGAATTATTCTCGATACAAAATAATTTTCTGTTAGTGACAACAACCATCTGCTATCTTCCGACTGGAATTGCTAATACTGCAGCAAGATTAGCTAGTGCATCAGCTTTTGTATTGCTTGATCGTCGTACATGCTCAATGAAGAAACCTTTGAATGATGCAGCCATTCTAACTACTTCCTCGTGATATGGGACAAGATCCTGATGCCGAACTTCATACGTTCCTCTGACCTGATTGACGATCAGTTTAGAGTCTCCATAAACCTGAAGATATTCAATATCCAGCTGTTTAGCTAGTTGGAGACCAATGAGCAAAGTATTGTACTCTGCCATATTGTTGGAGCATAATTCGTCCAAATAATAAGCTCTTTGAATAGCTAATCCATCGGGTGATACGAGGACAATTCCGACTCCAGCGACGATGGTGCATTTGGGTCCGATTCTGGATGCTCCATCAAAGAATAGATGCCAAGTAGGAAATTCTTCAGAAATCATGTTAGATTTTAGGGTTTTGTTAGGAATTTCATCATAGAGTTTAGACGTCTCAAGAATTAGATGAGCCGCTAGGAAGTCAGCGAGGCTTGACCCTTAACAGACTTTTGGGGAACATACACTATATCGTACTATGCTAATAATATGGCCCATGTAGCAAGCCTGGAATTGAGCGTACTGGGCTTCCTCATCAAAACCCGAAGAGGGTTGACTCGGGAGATGACATGAATGGTTTGACCTGTGATATAATGTCGTGTCTTTTGAATAGCAAACATCAAGGCTAAACATTCTTTTTCTACCAGACTATAACGATGTTCAGCTCCGATCATCGTATGGCTGAGATAATAGATAGCCTGCTCATGACCCTTTTTATTCTTCTGGGCTAGTAATGCACCCAATGAATGATCCATTGCTCGAACATACATCAAGAAGGGTATTCCAGAGACTGGAGGCACTAGAACTAGAGGGTTCATCAAATACCGCTTTATGTCTTCAAATGCTTGCTGGCATTCTTCAGTCTAAATGAAAGACACACCTTTCTTCATGAGTTGAGTGAACAGTCTGCAGCGTCCAGAAAGATTTGAGATGAATCTCCTAATGTACGCAAGCAGTCCCTGGAATCCTCGTAGTTCTTTTAAGTTGCGTGGAGGACGCATCTCTTGAATGGCCTTGATTTTTTCAGGGTCAACGTGTATACCTTTATAGATAATTACGAATTCGAAAAATTTGCCACTAGAGACTCCCAGGAATGACTTAGTGGAATTCATCTTGAGTTAATGTTGGCGCATTAGATCGAAGATAGTTCTCAAGTTTTGGATGTGGTCTTCCTTTAGACGACTTTTGACAGTAAATAATCGACGTAGCATTCAACTGTCTTCCGTAAATGATCACGAAAGATAGTACTCATAGCCCGCTGATAAGTTGCACCAGCATTTTTAAGACCGAATGGCATGACAGTGTAGCAATAGACTCCCAGAGGAGTACGAAAAGATGTATGTTTCTCATCTTCTAGATGCATCATGATTTGATTGTATCCTGAGAATCCATCCATAAAAGACATTCATTCGAATTCACAAGTATTTTCGATCATGACATCAGTGATCGGAAGAGAAAACTCATCCTTGGGACAAGCGTCATTGAGGTCTCTAAAGTCAATGCAGAATCTGACCTTCTCTGTTTTCTTCATAATTGGGACAACATTGGTGACCCAATCGGGATATTGTTCTTCTCTAATAAAGCCACAAGCGATAAGTTTCCTAACTTAAGTCTCTACGGCATTCATCATGTCAGGTTTGAATCGAAGTTGTTGTTGTTTGACTGGCCTTGCATTAGGCCGAATGTAGAGTCTATGGGTAGCAATCTGAGGATCCAATCCTGGCATATCTTTATAACTCCAAGCGAAGACATCAATATATTTCCAGATAAGCTAAATTAGTTCTTGTTTATCCGCCTTTGGGAGTCTTTTGCTGATGAAGATTGGCCTAAGCGAACCTTCTTCTCTAACATCGACCAGAATTAATTAGTCTTCTGTAGGTGGTTCTCGTTGTTCGAAACGAAGTTCCCACTTAGTGTCCATGCTTTATTCCTACGGACCTACTTCAGAAACATCCTTAAAGTCATCTTCGTCATCTTTCAAGAACTTGGAAGATACCATATTAGAAGATAGTGTCACTCGATGGACATGTCTGACACTAGTATCAGAATCCCACGATATGGAGTCAGAAGAATTAGACCGCTCTTCACTGTCAGACCCAGAGGCCTCTGGAGTTACAACTGGTGAAGTATAACCCAACCCACACTTTGTCCTGTTGTAATATGGCAATGATTTCCCTTTCGGAGCAGGGGTACGAAAGGGAGTTCGTCTTCCTCTACCGCCATTAAGACCAGTTTTAAAATCATAGCCTATCTTTCAAATGATTTCTTTAGATTGTTGACTATAACAACGTAGTCGTAGTCATCCGTTATCATCTTTTTCATCCTCACTATCGAGCGTGGTTTCTTGTTCTATTCCTTTACTAAAAAGTATAGGAGTTTTCTCCCTCTTTCTGGAAGGAACTAGGAAGAAGGAATCTTGTACTAGTTCAAACGATACTTTATTTTGGAGAGATTGAACTGCCCCTATTGTAAGTGGTTTAAAATTATCTATCATATCCAAATAACATCGAGTATAGTAACAGACATCAGTATACTGCAAAGGAGATGCTACTTTATTGATCTGTACATCATCATTTACAATATGACTTTTAGTCTTAGAAGGCTTAGTCAGGTTGATAACTAGAGGAGGAGAAGAGGAATGAGAAGGAGGAGGAGGTTTGTTACGACGAAGGTTAATAACAAGTGACTCTGAAGAGGTGAGCTCACTTTGCTCCATTTTTTCAGCAGGAGGCTCCTTTTTATGAGAGGGAAGATGAATGGTTAACGTGTGGGAAGAATGTAGACGAGAAGTACATCCTTTAACTGTAATCACCAGGACATTATTTAGGGTATCTTTCTGATCTTCATCAATGTCCATGGCCAACACCACCTTCATAAATTCTTTCTTATACATCCGAAAATTATTGCAGTACGCTTCGACGCCTCTGAAAGGGTTTAGATCTGCAACTTCCTTTTGGACTTCACCATTGCCATCTACGTACTTAAAGAATTGGTGGAGAGTAGATGGTACAATTTTATTCTCATGTAGGAATGGTCTTCCGAGCAAAGTATTGTAGGAGCCATGATTATCAATCACGTAGAAGGTCACCTTTGTGCGCAGATTACCGATTTGAAGTTTCAGGCGAATCTTTTCCAAGGGTTCGCTTATGCCGGAATTAAATCCCAGAATTGTCGTGATAGTTTTGGACATATTGTGCACAGGGATCTTCAGAGCATCTAGTAGAGTCTTTTGCATGACGATTGTCTTCTAACAGCATGTCATCCTGCGTAAAGGTGATGTTTGGCATCAGCTCTAATACGCTATGACAATGCAAACATGTCGCAGGTTCTTCTTTTGGCTTTTCAAGGAGTGCCAGACAAGTGTCAGCTTGTATCAAAGCTTTACTCAATGTTTCTCGAGTTTCCTTTGAGAGACGTAAGAGTTCAAAAATTGACAGTCCTGCTGGGGTATTAGCTAGTTGAGCCAATATATCAAAGTTATATGGCTTCTCCATCCCAAGGGATAGAGTCTTCTTCAATTCCTTATCGAAGTGGACATGCTGTTTTCCCTTGTCTATTGCTGTTGGTTTGGGAAGAGTCTGTTCCACTGAAGGTGATGAAGAAGACGGAACATTTGCGGCAGGGGAAGAAGATGATGCTAGAATAGCCTCCGGAGTTGGAGCAGAGTTCTCTTGACCTTCTGATTAATCCCGCAAGTAGAGTCTTCCAGACCTGGTACCGGTTAAAGCTTCTTCTTCGGAGATAGGTTCAAAGGTCACCATGTTACAATTCTTTGTACGGATTTTGGTTTTAGAACGTTTCTTCTGGGAGGATGAAGAGTTCGTCCAAAAACCTAAGCCGATACAAGATTGGTTATATAAAACGCATAGAGAAATGGGTACTGGAGATCCTTTTCCATTATTCAAGCCGGGGCCTTCTGTAAGTCATATCCTATCTTTGTCATTAGTTCACGAGACTGTGGACTATACAGATGGAAAGCTGGTTGATATTTGGCTTCTGGCTTTGACAGTGCTATCTCAGAAGAGGAGGAAGGAGAAGAAGAATCTGCCGCCGATATGAAAGTAGCAATTAAGGGTGGAAGGCAATGCTCACCCAATGAAATCGTCTGACATGACTTGTAATGGTTGCTTTCTTGGACTTTGTGGAGGAAGATGATGCTTCAAAGTCTGACACCAAGTTTGGATGGATCCACATGATTTCCTATTTCTCAGTAGAAAGAGGAACCAGACCATCAGTTCGTGCATGTGGGAGATTTACAATCTCTATAGTAGTTCTCAGAATAGGGATGACACCATCCTGTACAAATTGAGCAAGTAAAATGCCAAATTATAGAGAGACGACGTTAGCCATCACAATCTTTTCGTCCTACTGGAGAGTGATTGCACAAGAATTTACCATCTCTTAGATCTTTCCTTTGTGCACGTAGTATGCTCGAGTCCGATGTCCAATAAACCTGTGATACACACAATACTTAGGATGGTTAGTCTTATCGACTTCCTATGGCTGTTTTGCATCCGGCAACTGAAGTTTATTGCTCTGGATTAGGCAATCGAAGATGCTCATGATATCATCCTCGTCGAAGGAATATTTCTCTTTCGGACGTGGTGCACTCAGTGGTGGTACTGTTGGGGTAGGCATTGGCTTACTTATATTAACGGCCAAAGCTTCTTTGCCTTTGAGATTGATAGCCAAAGTCTCTTTGCCTTTACGGTTGTTCTGGCGACCTCCGCTGCTGGTTGTTTGTTGTTCATCTTTGTCGAGATTAGGCATCTGGATGCCTAACTATTTGAATTTGTCAACACTTTCCTCAGCTGCTCTGGCGCTTATTATGATGGAAGGCCAATCTTAAAATTGAGTGGAACCCGTCCACATGCTAACTATAAGTAACACGTTTGATTTTCATGTATCTATAGTTAATGCATCCGGAGTTCTCAAAGGCATTTTGAGTGCTTTGCGACGATAACGCTTAATAAAATGATCGACGGTTTCGTTGGGCCTTTGTTTGATCTTGATCAAAGCCGACATAGTCATGTCGTTTGTTCCTTTGTAGAAGCGCTCCAAGAACATCTATTTCAGAATTGCAAAAGAAGTAATGCACCTGTCTGGCTGGCTGCGATACAAGTCGTAGGCTACTCCTTTCAAGTACCCAACAAAGACTTGTGAGGAGAGCATCATTAGGTTGAAGCTGGTCGATCATTATCTCGAAGTGATCGAGATACTGATTCAGAGACGTACTGCCATCAAACAACATTATAGTAGAAGGCTTATACTTGGGTGGGAACTGAACCTCTTTCCACTCAATGGGGTATGGTTGTTTGATACCAAGCTTCTGCAGGCCGTCTTTTTTGCTTGAAGGGTTCGAATTGAGAACGCAAGAGTTTCACAGCCTTGTTATTGTCTCCCAAAAGTTGCAGAGTAGTGGATTGATTGGATGTGTTAGGAGGTGGGACTGCATGATAAGTACCACCCCAGCCCCATAATAACTTGGAGTAACATGTACCGGTATGGAGGCGATATAAGGAGACTGTACCCCCAAACTAACATTGATAGGAGTAGATGCCAATATAGGTTCTTGGATTGTATTTACAACCGGTGGAACCGTGTGTTGAGCCACGATTATAGTATGCATGCTTGCAACCATTTCAACCATTATTTTTAATTTGTCTTCTAGTACAGTAATTCTTTGGTCTTGACTAGCAGAACTGGAAGCATCCTGATCTCCTGTGATGACGTACTCAGTTACCTTTCTGGCTATTGAAGAGGAGATAGTCTGCTCAGAACTCTCGCTGACGGCGTCAAAATAATGTAAAGAACTACCCCCAGGATAAGAGATGGGAAGATTCTTTTGACCGATTATAGCTCGACTCCTTGACCTGGTGTGTCGATAGACCCCATCAAATGTTCGATGAGTATGAACCGGAGGTCTATGAGTACGGGTCCGAGACGAAGTACGTCTTGGGCTACCCCCAGCTTCGTGAGTGTGATGAGTTGTCATGTTAATGGTGGTATATACTGACAGGATGGGTCAAAGTAAGACGATAAAAAACTGACCATTTGGCTACTTTGCAACAGCTCCTGATTGTAATCTCATGTGAGCTGCAATGATGCACTATTGGTGGAGATGGGGATACGGCCTTCCGTTTTTGAGAAATTAGATCACGGAGGTCGATTTTCTTAGTAGAAGAAGAGGGAAGATGTGGCATGTTCCTTGCCTTGTTGGTTCCTTGAAGGTATAAGGAAGCGCCTAATTCAGCAGCATAAGTGAGGGGATTTTTAGCACTCATCTTTGGGCCCTTTGAAGTAGTAGGTGTCACCCTTTGAACATGATTCACATTGGCAGAGGGGAATTTTGGGCGCCCAAAACTTATAGGCAGCATTGCTTGTTCAGCAATGGGGCACATATTTGGTTAAGTTGGCCTCGGTGCCTGTTAAGATAGGTACACATATAAGTATCAACCATCATTTCAGTCTGTTGCGCTTGGAGTTTTCCTCGTACATTACGACTTATGCACATGTTAGAAAGTTTTTCAAATGAGGGGTAGGAAGTATCCCTTTTGTTGTGCGCACAATCTCTCAGTGCGTCTGATACGACCCCTTTGAGCAGCCGTCGTACCTTTGCTGAAAGATTTAGGGTTTGGCAAAATAGATGGAGGAATAGGCACCTAGAAGTGGTCGCCTATCTCTCTGTGGCATATCTCCCACAGAAAAACTAGGGATGGTAGATTTGAGAGAATAGGTGCCCTCAAATTGGCGCCTATCTCCAAATGATACGCCCACAGATTTGGGCATCAATGCAGAGGTAGATTTGAGAGAATGGGAGCCCTCAAGGGGGCACCTATCTCCAGATGATGCATCCAAAGATTTGGGCATCACAGCAGAGGTGGGATCAGTGGTCTTAAGAGAATGGAAGCCCTCAAGTGGGTGCCTATCTCCTTGTGGTGTACCAGCAGACTTAGGCACCCATTCGAGGTGCCTCTTCAGAGAGTGGTTCTGCACTTATGTAGTGCACTTAGCTTTGGTCACAGCGGCTGTATGCGCCCGATTTGCAAAAACAGGGGCACGCTTAGCACCAGGAGCACATAACATCTTTTCGAATGCTGTTTGGTCGAATTTAACGACCAACATTCCTTTTTTAGTGCCAATCGATGATGAATCGCCTTGAGTTGTCACCTTCTCGTTAGAGGAGAAGGTCGTCCCAAGCAGAGTTGCCATTTTGTTTGCAAAAACAAAAAGTTTTATTACAAACTTTAAAGAATCGTACACGAGTACAATGAATTCTGGAGAAGTACAACTGTAGGAGTCCAGTCTGATTGACGACCGCTTTGTCCCTTTGATGAGGCGATTGTGGATAGAATCAAGCTTGTCACTGTGTCTCGGAGCTTCTGTTGACGATGAATCTTCTGTATGGCTCGGCCATGTAGAAGTATCGACAGAACTTCGACTTCGATTAACGGTTGAAGAACTTGCTCTTGAGGATTGATGATTGCAAAAAATAGAAGTATGATGAGGGCTCGAACTATACCCCTCCTTCTCTGTGTCTGTACGTTGGAGGAATGGAACTCTATTTATAGAGTCAAGGAATAATTAACTGACAGTTATTCAAAGTAGGCGCCCTCTGCAGAAGGGTGCCTAAACCATTGTGCGCCTCTTTTAAGCAGAGGCGCCTATTGACATGTGGCACCTATGCGGAATAGGCGCATGGTCATGGCCAAGTGATGGGCATATTCTTCAGAAAATTTGGCGTAGTGCACCACGTTCAGCATGTATGAAAGCTTATTACGCCACGTAGATTTGCAGACATCATCAGAAAATTGGATGCTTGTGAAAAATAGGCGCCCAAGGGAGCAGGCACCTAGGAAAACTGAGCACCGAAGTGAACAGAGCGCCTCAGAGAGATAGGCGCCTAGATGAACATGGAGCTTAGGAGAATAGAGCTCCTAAAAATAATGGGCGCCTGAAAGAGTTAGGCGCCTAAGAGACAATGGGCGCCTAAGAGTATTAGACATCTAAGAAAGATAGATATTTGGGCGCCTACAGTAGCAGTTCGTATATTTTGCGTATCGACTTAAGTCGTCGTTGATTATCAAAATCAGGTGTGACCATTTAGGTAATGGGCCAACAATCTCCCACATTTTGATAATTGAAGAACTTGAGTCTATACCAAAATATAACTAAAATGTTACCTTAAAATAATATACTTGACTTGTTCATTGATTGTAGTTATTGTCGTTTAAAATTTGATTTTGGTATTGCCTCTTCTCCCCCTTTGTCATGTACGCAAAATGAGTAGCTCCCCTGCAATGTGTGAAGCCAACAATTGTAACACAGACAAGGAAAGAAAATGAGTAATATTCATAATACACAAGTCATAACATAGTAGAACTAGCAGCAGAAGAGAATAAACTGATAAACTCACATAACATGAACTAAAACTGAAAGATATTACAACATAAAAGTCATAACTGAAGGAGTTTATGACTGCTAAAAAACTACTAAATAAAGAGTCAAACTGTGAAAGTTTGGACTGCTACAAAGTGCAACTACATAGACCATCACTAGCAAAATAAAATCTAAAAAACTGTAAATTGAATGATCGTATCACATCTAAGCATTATCATCATCAGCTGGAGTAGGTGGCTGAGGATCGAAGTAGGCAGTGGTCGAATCAAAGTATCCGTAGGTAGTCAGATCATCAAACTTCGGTCCAACGAAGCAAGGATGATGGGTCATCAGAACAGTAGAAGTAGGGTGATGCGCCAGACTCCAGTGCAGATCAACAATGTTGTTCCTTAATACCTGAGCCTGTGAGGTATGACTAAACTCAGCAGCAACATAACTTTGATGACGTTGTCCAGAGAGGGTGACAAAATCATCAAAGCGCTGAAAGAACTATAGATCGAAACCAGGAGCATGAGCAGCAGGTGCAGGAGGAGGAACATCTAGATCAGCCCAAGCCTCAGCAGGAGCAGCACCGGAAGGAGGTGGAGGTAGAGAATATTTTCTAGATCTAGTCAGCTCAGAAGATGAGGAAGAAATAGGACACAAGGAAAGGTCGATCTAAAATCTCCTGAAGATAGCTACGAGATGCATGGGGTACAAAAGGTTACGCCCCACCCGCCTGCAAGCGATCATCCAAGCCATAAAGCTCTTGGGGATAAAAAAGGAACGCCAAAATAATGGTAGTACATGGCGGACATCTCATAAAATGTTATCTCGTCAGAAGATCCCGTCTTGGGAAGCAAAGCAGAGAAAACAAAATGATGTAACTCATAAAAGTTTTGGTTAAGGTGCTTTGGGAAAATCCTACCACTGCGAGGGACAGGGTTAGGAAGACACATTGCAACCTTAAGAGAGTCATGGGTCATATCTTCTAGAAATTAGACACGATGAATGTCAACTAACACCTCGCCGAGATCCGACATATAAAAATACTCATTGAGGTCAGTTGAGTTGAATTTAATTTCGTATCCGGGGACAAAAGAATATATACTACCGTCGAGTTTTACTTGAATGTTACAATAAAACATTCGAACGGCGTTATCATAAATGTTGTCAGCAGTTGCAAAGAAATCTCGAGGACTAAGTCTATCGAAAGTAGAGGCGTACTCCGAAAAAATAGTAAAATTAACAATTCGTCCGAGACAGATTTCCTGAGACGAGAAAGATTTGAACCACGAATCTGAAAATTCCAAAAATAGAAATAATCTAGAGTTATAATCCTCTTCGTCGGAAGGACGAACGGGACTAAAGACGTTTACCAGTTCATATTCGGAGGTTGAAGGTGAACTAGCCGTGGAAGCTACTTTCTTTCTCTTATGGAGTTTGGGAGCCATAGATGAAAAAGAGAAAGAGAAAGAAATACCTCAAGAGAATGGAGAAAGGATGGAGAAAGTCACCTTCTTGAGCTTCATAGATCTAAGGAGGAAGGAGGAAAGGAGCCTGAAGTAGTTGAAAACTAGGGTTTTAGAGGATTTTCGTTCGGGTGTGTAGAAAAACGAAGGGGACGATGGAGTTATATAGGAAACTAGGATCGACGGTGTTGTTCTGGAAAAATGAATCGACGTTAACCGAACTCTGTCCGAGTTCTGCCAGAGTTTGGCCACTTGAAAAATGAACCGATTTCTGTCCGACGTTATATATATATACTCTTTTACCTATATATGAAAGAGAAAAATAAAAGAAAAAGAAAAAAAACAAAAAAACTCCCCTAAGCCCAGACCCGACCACTTTTTCCCCAATATAGCTATATATATATATTTATTCGAGAAAGTGAGGGAGGGGAGAATCATCAAACCCTAATCAACTTGCAAACCCTAACTCACCCCAGCAACCTGGCTATGTACCGTGCACGCGCCGTCGTAGGGTGGCCGGAGGTCGGTCGACGGTAGGCGGACAGCAGCTGCAGCAATAGCAGAAGAGAGAACATCGGCAATATACGACAAACACCCATATTTAAGGTATAATTTCTTGCTCCTCGCTCCTTTGTTTCCCGATCCAATTGTTTTATTGGATAGCCAACATAACCAAGAGTAGACCCCAGTAATTAGATTTAGGTGTAGTCGCACAACCTATCGGGGAGATCGACACAAAGTTATCGAAAAACCTATTCAAAAATAGAGTATAACCTAGTTCAATACCCTATATTGGAAGGCCGATTTCGATCGAACCATTGAAAAACTTAAGAATCTAATTAAATACAGTGGAAGATAACCTATAGGACTCTAGAACCCCCTTTGTAGATTGTAAATTGATCGACGATCTGTTGAGAAAACTGATTTCTAAAACAGTCAATAACCTATTTTCAAAATAGTAAACTTTTAGAAAAATTTTCCGATACGGCGCGCGCCCCTGACAAACCGGGGGACAATATTGCAACCATGAGCATCGAAAGACGCGTATGGACATTGTAGACGTGTGAAATTCAACGGAACTCAATTTTGTTGTGCTTGTGGGACGAAATCAAGACGTATCCGTCGAGATACCCCGTATCGGCCACTTTGCAAACTAGCCTATAACTTCGTGCATATTTGTCATCTCGAGACGAAACTTACACCAACAGGACCGAATTATTTTTTTGGTTCTGTATGCCATGTTTGGTTCAATTCCGGGAAGGTCGACCGGAACGCTATTTTGGCGGGCCTACGACCCGATCCAATGGGCAAATTTGTGCACGGCCCACCAGAATCCAACTTTGGAGAAACTGTTGGATTTATATCGTCAAACTCAATCCGTATAAATATAGTTTGACGACTTTAGAGACCGTAGATGTTGGTACGCTTTTCAGTGCAAAGCGGGTCCAATGGTAGATATCATTTTGACCAAAAATTACCATTTTGCCCCTATGTCTAGAATTGGACTTATGGGTTGGCTATCCTAGCTAGTTTGACTATTCTAAAAATATTGGTAATATATATTTCAGGCCCTAGATACTATTGTAAGAGTTTGACTTTTGTGGCTCGTCGATTGATTGGATAATGTTGGTTCTACATGCTACCACTAGGCAAGTATACCTTGCCGAACTTATACAGTATTTATATGTTTTCCTTTCTGTTATATTTATTTTCGTATTGTCACATGCTTCTCATATTCCACTTGGGTTATCATCTATTGTCTTTCTTGTTTTATAGATTTACATGCACGTATAGGATATTAGTTATTTTTATTGATTGTTTATTAGTCTTTCTAGTGTTCACCGTGTCTTGCTTTAGAGTTTCCAGTTATGCCATGTTTCTTTGATTGACTTGACCTGGTCGTGATTGATGGACTTGAACTTGTCTTGTGTATGACCTGACCTGACTTAACCAGTCTCGATTGGGAGTATCTTGTATTGTACTACAATTGAGATATACTATAGATTGGGAGTATCTTGCATTGTACTACAGTCTATAGGATTTTATATGACCTTCATATTTCTTTAGGAGAGGAGATTGATACTAGAATTGAATATTCTTGATTGGAAGTATCTTGCATTGTACTAAAATTGAGATATAATATAGATTGGGAATATCTTGTATTGTACTACAGTCTATAGGAGTTATTCGATTGATCGTTAGCCAAGTCTAGTATTACATTTCAATATGACATGTCATTTCTTAGATGTTCTTCTGGCACTGTTCTTATCTTCCATACATGTATTTATTATCATATTAGTAGACATGTTTTATGAATATTGCTTGTCCCCTGAGGACCTGATGATCTCTTCATATATTTGTTAAGTGGATGCATAGAGTAGATAGGTAGTTGATGATTGTGTGTGCTGAAATCAGGTATCAATAGTGGTACTTATTCATTCTTCCTATTTTTATTTATTTTCATGACTTTCTGCTGATATGGCCTAGTTTTGTAAGCTCTGTTACTATTCTTGAGCTTGATCGAACATGTGTGGTACATAGCGGCCGACTGTATTGCATATTATTCATTCTTATTATGTTACTCTCTTAGTGGATTGAGATATAGTTTTGGCTGGCCATGATTAGACCTATTATCATAGTTTAGACAGCTTATACGTATTTGAGTTTGGCCGGAGTCCTCTTGATATGTAGCTGGCTTACGCACGTACTCACATCCCGAAAAGCAGGTATGAGTCGTGACAAGTTTTTTTGGTGGACTATGCAGGTCAGAGCATATCTTTTCGGTTAAGTTACTATACCGAGCGAGCCTGCGTAAGGATTAAACTTGATAGGAATCTCAATCCACAACTATTTTGAAAACTATCATTGAATTCAATTATATCCTTTGGCCTTCATATTTTTATTCATTTTTTCTTCCTTGCCATCACTATCCTTGTTCCTCGTACATTCTTCTTCCGAAGTGACGAACACTCGTGCTTTGGGGATGTTTTACGGTTATACAAAGTTAGGAAAATGGTTAGAAATAAGTATCTCTTTGGTAATTGCCAAAATAGTTGCTTGTTATGATTTTGAATGCCTTCAAGAGGAGTATGATGAATGTTATAAGCCATATATATTATAGTATTAAAGTTTATGCAGGATAACAACTAATAGACGAAGTTATGACATTTTGTGTTTGATAGAGTAGTGCAAGGGTGGATGGATAGACATCTTCACAAACTAATTTATTTGTGATAAAATAATGGTCAGGTGTACTGATGAAGTTATTAGATTTGGTTGATAAATCATTGACACCTGTAGACTTGAATGAATGTATACAAGATGATCAATGAGGTTCTAGTTTAAACAAATTTGACTATGCAGATGTGACTATGAATTTTATTGAGGACTGAACTTGTGGATTCTATAGAGTAAGTATTTACGATTATGAGCAAAAAAATGATGATGAATGATAATTTTGTGATTGATGTGATCAAAGGTAGGCATAAATTGTGGTTGATTATATATCGAGAAATTTAATTAATGGAATATGGGCTATGATATATTGGGAATAAATATTGGAGAAATTTAAGGAGATTATGCGAGATATATAATTTCGAGGAGATTATAACCTTATGGATTTAGAATTTACCAATTTAAGAAAGAATTTTGAATGTAACCTTGAAATGTGAGGTTATTTAAACTTTTAGTGTTTTTATTTTTTAAAATTTTAATGAGTATTTTTAATTTTGACGAAAAAATTCTTTTAAGGTAAGTAGATTTGTAATCCCTCTTCCCAAAATTTTGAAAACAAAATATTATTATTTATTTGAATTAAATGATAATTTTGAAGTTTATAAATATTTTAATTAAATAGTTATTATGATAGAATAATTTAGTCATGGTTAAGTTTTGGAGTGCCAGATGACAAAATATCATGGCATGGATAGTACAGTGGCATGCTTTGACTAGTGTATTAGCTATGGTAGGGAAGACCGAGCCATAAGTGTGTTCTAACTAGGAAAACCAGGCTAATTTGTGACTTGAGCCCCATAAGAAATTAAGCTATCTATTAATATTATGACTTTTAGGAAATTCGGTTGTACCAAACTAGCCCGGACTGGACCCAAACCCAATCCAAGCCAAGTAGTCATGTAGCGCTACCAACGACGTCCATGTGGTTTTATAGATGTGTGTGTATATATATATATATATATATATATATATATATATATATATATATATATATATATATATATATATATTGTTTTTTTTGTTTTTCTTTTGTAGTCTCATGAGTAATTTATATAAATTGAATATTAAATATCATACATTCACTAATTGCTATTTTAATTTAGATCTACCTTGGAAAATAGGATAAATACTTCCTTAGTCATTCTTATACGTTTTGGGAATATTTAGTATTATACCTATATTTAAATGTACACCTATTATTGGTTTACCCTATTTTGTTATCCTTATTATTTCTATTATTATTGATATTATAATTATAAAAACATATTTATTGTTGGTTATTTTCTATTCTAGTAAATAAATATCTGAAGTATTTTGCCCAAGCTTTTCTACCAAAAATATTAATAGCTATATTTTTATGTTGAAATCATTTTTTATAATTAATATTTTGCCTTACAAAATATATATAGGTATTGGTATATATATATATATATATATATATATATATATATATATATATATATATATATATATATATATATATATATATATATATATATATATGTATACTCTTTTACCTATTTATGAAAAAGAAAGAATAAAAGAAAAAGAAAACAAAAACAACAGAACCCCCCCCCCCCCCCCCCCCCAAGCCTGACCCGACCCCTTTTTCCCCAACAGAAAAATATATATATATATATATATATATATTTTTATATATATATATATATATATATATATATATATATATATATATATATATATATATATTCGAGAGAGCAAGGGAGAGCAGAATCGTCAAACCCTAACCAACTCCCAAACCCTAACTCGCCCCAGCAGCCTGGCCTCGTACCGCGTACACACCGCCGCAGGGTGGCCGGAGGTCAGCCGACGGCCGACGGCAGGCCGACAGTAGCTGCAGTAAGAGTAGAAAGGACTACAGCGGCAGTTTGCGACGAACACCCATATTTAAGGTACTATTTCTTGCTCCTCGCTCCCCTGTTTCTTGATCCAATTGCTTCACTAGATAGCCAACATAACCAAGAGTAGACCCCAGTAATTAGATTTAGGTGTAGTCGCACAACCTATCTGGGAGATCGACACAAATTTGTCAAAAAAACTTGTTCAAAAATAGAGTATAACCCAGTTCAACACCCTATACTGGAAGGCCGATTTCGATCAAACCAATGAGCAACTTAAGAATCTAATTAAACGTAGTGGAAGACAAACTATAGGAATCTAGAACCCCTTTTCTAGATTATAAATTGATCGACGATCTGTTGATAAAACTGATTTCCAAAACTGTCAAAAACTAATTTTCAAAACAGTAAACTTTTAAAAAAATTCCCGATATGGAGTGTGTACCAACAAACCGGGTGACATAGTCGCAACCCATAGCATCGAAAGATGCGTATGGACGTTGTCGATGTGTAGGATTCGAAGGAACTCAATTTCGTTGTACGTGCACGACGAAATCGAGACGTATCCGTCGAGATATCCCGTATCGGCTACGTTGCAAAGTAGCCCATAACTTCGTGCACGTTCATCATGTCGAGATAAAACCTATGCCAATAGGACCGTATCATTTTTTTGGTCATGTATGCCAAGTTTAGTCCAATTCTAAGAAGGTCGACCGGAACGCTATTTTGGCGGGCCCGCGACCCAATCCAACGGGCAAATTTGAGCACGGCCCACCGAAATCCAACTTTATATATACTGTTGGGTTCGTACTGTCAAACCAAACCCATAGACATATAATTTCATTACTTTAGATACCGCAGATGTTGGCACATTTTTTGGTACAAAGCGGGTCCAACGACGAATATCGTTTTGACCCAAAATTATCGTTTTGCCCCTGTGTCCAGAATAGGACTTATAGGTAGGCTATGCTAACTAATTTGACTATTCTAAAAACAATAGTAATATCTGTTTCAGCCCCCGGAGACTGTTGTGAGAGTTTGACGTTTGTGGCTCGTCGTTTGATTGGATAATGTTGGTTCTACGTGCTACAACCAGGCAAGTATACCTTACCGAACTTATAAAGTATTTACATGTTTTCCAACATGTTGTATTTCTTTTTTTATTGTCACATGCTTCTCATATTCCATTTGGGTTATCATCTACTGTCTTTCTTGTTTATAGATTTACGTACACGTATAGGATATTACTTGTTTTTAATGATTGTTTATTGGTCTTCCTAGTGTTCATCATGTCTTGTGTTAAAGTTGCCAGTTATGCCCTATTTCCTTGATTGACTTGATCTGGTCATGATTGATGGACTTGGACTTGTCTTGAGTATGACCTGACCTGACTTGACCATTCTTGATTGGGAGTATCTTGCATTGTACTACAATTAGAGATACGATAGATTGGGAGTGTCTTGTATTGTACTACAGTCTATAGGAATTTACATGACCTTCGTATTCCTTTAGGAGAGGAGATTGACACTAGAATTAGCTATTCTCGATTGGGAGTATCTTGTATTGTACTACAATTGAGATATATACTATAGATTGGAAGTATCTTGCATTATACTACAGTCTATAGGAGCTATTCGATTGATTGTTAGCCAAGTCTAGTATTACATTTCCATATGACATGTTATTTCTTAGATGTTCTTCTGGCATTTTTCTTATCTTTCATACATGTATTTACTGTCATATTAGTAGGCATGTGTTTATGTATCTTGCTATTCCCCTGAGGACCTGATGATCTCTTCAGGTATTTGCTGAGCGGCTGCATAGAGTAGATGGGTAGTTGATGATTGTGTCTACAGGAATCAGGTATCAATAGTGGTACTTATTCATTCTTCCTTATTTATATTTATTTCCATGACTTTTGCTAATATAGCCTAGTTTTGTAAGCTCTGTTATTATTCTTGAGCTTGATCGAACATGTGTGGTATAGCACGGTCGACTGTATTGTATATTGTTCATTCTTATTATGTTACTCTCTTAGTGGATTGAGATATAGTTTGACTGACCAAGATTATACCTATTATCATAGTCTAGACAGCTTATACGTACTCGAGTTGGGCTGGAGTCTACTTGGTACGTAGCTGGCTTGCGCACGCACTCGTATCCCGAAAAGCGGGTGTGGGTCGTGGCGAAACTTGATATAGATAAAAGTGGTACACCAACTGAAATGCATAAGTACAGAGGTATGACTGGTAGTTTACAATATTTAACTGCTAATCGTCCAGACATTATGTTTTCAGTATGCTTATGTGCTAAATATCAGGCCTATCCTAAGGAATCACTTGTGAGCGTCGTTAAATATATCCTCTGATACCTTAAAGGTACTTTGACAACTGGTCTATGGTATCCTAAAACCGATTCATTTGACCATATATGTTATTCGGATGCAGATTTTTCTGGATGCAAGGTCGATCATAAAAGTACCAGTGGCACATGTCATTTCCTAAGAAAGTCCTTAGTCTTCAAGTTTTCTAAGAAGCAAAATTATCTTGCGTTATCAACAACCAAGGTTGTGTATATAACCGTAGGACATTATTGTGCGTTGATTTTGTGGATAAAATAAACTTTAGAAGACTATCAACTATCTTACAACCACATCCCTATCTACTGTGACAACACTAGCACAATAAATCTCATGAAAAACCTACTTTGTCACTCTCGCACTAAACGCATAGAAATTAAACATTACTTTCTTAGGGACCATGTATTGCAGGGAGATGTTAGTTTAGAATTTGTTGACACTAAACATCAATTAGATGACATCTTTTGTAAACCCCAAACTGAAGATCGTTTTAACTTTATACGAATAGAATTGGGAATCTTGGACGTTGAAGTTTTATAATTGAATATTACTTGATCTGATTTCATAAATTCGTAGAAAATATTTTGGATATAAGCTGAAAAGGCCCTTCTAGAAAAAAGACGTAAAAGTCTAAGCGATACGGTGCCAAGTGTCTTCGGACTACCGCTAGCTGGGAACCGGTCCATACATCTAACACGAAATATTCTATACGTTTTGTGTATTTTGTTTAATTAATATTGATTACTTTTCCTCAACACAAGTATTTTGAATTATACTTTGCATAAAGGTTAAAACATGTATCAAAATTCTTTTTATTTTTGTCCTGAATACATAGGGACGAAACTCAGACCGAGCTCTGTCCAAACTCGGGCCGAACTCGGTCCAGGATAAGTCAGAAGAGAACTGAATAATCGGGTTTTCCCTTATATAAACACCTCAAAACATTATCTTAATATAGCCAAAACCAACCGAAACCCTAACCCTAGCCATACTATAACTCCATTTTCCAAGCCTCTCATACTCTAAAAACTTGGATTCGGAGCTATCTCGGGGTTCTCTTCCACTATTTTGAGTCAATTTCGGTATATCTCTTCTCTTTTCTCCTATTTCAATTTCCATGGCTCCCAAAATTACTCATTCTTCCAAAAAGAAAAGAAAGGTTGGAGAAGATTCTTCCTCAATGTTTGTCACCCCCAGTTTTTATGAATAGGGATATTTTGGTCATTTTTCACTTTAGAATTATTTTGGAATTATTTATTTATTTATGATATTATTTTGGGGTTATTTGAGTCGGGTTCGAATTTCAACTCAATCCGACTTGTATCAGGGACTCGGGGTAGTTTTGACTCTAGTGGGACCCACTCATTAGTTAGACATGATCCACATGACATTATTTTAGTTAGTGAGTTAGACTAATTATTCATGGATAGGTTTAGTTTGATTAGAGACTTAAAAGATGACTAATTTAGCCTCAACCTAAAATCCTTTTTCTAATATTAATTAAGAAGTCAAGTGGAGGCTTTTTGGACTTTTGATAGGGGGACACCTATGCCAATAGGTGGCCGGCCACTCTATGAGGGGATAGGAATAAGCCTCTTTGTTTTATCCACTCTATTTTCTCTCTCTTGTTCTTCTCCAAATTTTGAGAAGAGACTTCTTTGATTTTACCATCAAATCAGTCTATTTCTCAACTCAATCCCTTTCTTTTCTTCTCTATTTCCATCAAGAGGAGGAGCTAGCTAGATTTGGGGAGTTTCGGAATTCGTTCGTGTCCATTTGGATGTCTCTACGTGTCGGTGTCGTATCGAGAGGAGTTTTCCGAGATTTGACCAACCGGGAGGTATAATTTCTCCTCTACATTCCTACATGCATTTAGGATTATTTTGAGCCCATACGAATGACCCCTATGGTTGTATCTCTATTTGTGTCCATTTCGTGTCTATTTGGAGGTCATAGGAGTGTCCTTTGTGTTGTGTTTGTGTCCTAGTGGGAAAACCCCCAATTTTGGACACACCTAGTGTTTGTGTCATTGTGTGAATGATTTATTTGTGTTTTAATCTCAGATTTTATATTGTTAGAGTGTTGTTCTTAATGTATCATTTGGTATCTTATTGTATCATATATATATTTTTTTTATTTATATATATATATATATATATATATATATATATATATATATATATATATATATATATATATATATATATATTGACACATATATACATATAACAATGATATATATACATATATATATATACATATAACAATGATATATATACATATATATATGGTATCTTATTGTATCATATTCTATATCTATATATATATGTATATATATCATTGTTATATGTATATGTGTCAATATATATATATATATATATATATATATATATATATATATATATATATATATATATATATATATATATATATATATATTCATATGGGTGTGTGGGTGTCTTTATATATATATATTATTGATGTGTGTGTAGAGATTAATATAGAGTGAGTGAGAGGGAGATATAGAGAATGGGATATGGAGAGTGAGATTGAGAGAGTGTTAGAGTGATAGAGGGAGTGAGGGGAAATGAGAGAATGGGAGGGGGTGGTACTGCTGCAAACAGCAGCAGTAGGAACAGCAGCAGTCCCTTGTGGGGACTACTAATTTCGAGCCATAGCAGTGAGAGAGAGGGGGGGGGGGGACAGCCCCATAGACTGCTAAATATAGCATTAACAGCAGCAGAAATATGATGCTATTTTGGCAGCAATGTAGGAGGGGGGACAGCCCCATAGGCAGCCATTAACAGCCCCTTGGACAGCCCCCTTTCACCCATCCAATTGTTCATTCATTCTTCCCTTCATTCTTCCATAAATTTATCCATTCATTCATGATACATTCATCCCTCCATCCATAAACACATTTATCCATCCATTCATGCATTCAATCTTCCATTCACACATTCATTCACTCAACCCATTCCTCCATTCATTAAACCATTCAATGCATTCATACACACAAACACTCATTCACATATTCCATCCATTCATTCAACATTCATACATACACTCATCCACTCAATTCATCCATTCATAAATCCATTCCAATTACATTGAGTCTTCATTTCAGTCCCATATGGTTGTTTTGGGGTTGTGTGGGTGTGATGTGGTTAGCTAGTATTTTAGAAGGTTAAGATAAGGTATTGTTAGGCTATGTTAGTAAGGTAATGTCGAGATGACCAACATGTGTCATAAGATGGGTTAGATGAGCTAGGTACTAGGATTTTATGGTTGGTAATATTTAGGTAGGTTAGTGTCTAGCTATCCTAGGAAGCCTAGGTTAGTATTCCAAGGTTATAGTGGTTTACCTTGGTATGTACAAGGTATTGGTATTTACCTTGTGAACGGTAAATGTAGGTAATGGGGGATAGTTAAGTTATTGAGTTTGACTTCTAAGATGGGCTTAAAAATAAGTTATCTTGGTAGGTAATGACTAGATGAGGGTAGTTTAGGCTAGTCTTGACCTCCGTTGACCAAGAGTTGACTTTTTGACCGAAAGTCAACTTCAAGTCAACGCTTGACCTAGAATTGACCGAAACCAAACCAGAGTTGACCAGTTGACTGAAAGTCAACAGTTGGTCAACATTAGACTAGTTTGACCTAGGATTGACCTAGAGTTGACCAGGGTTGACTAGTTGACCAAAAGTCAACTGTAAGTCAACCTTTGACCCTGTTTGACCTAGTTTGACTTGGATTGACTCCCAGTGACCTAGTATGATCTAGTATGACCTTGTATGACCCAGTTTGACCCAGTTTGACCTAGTTTGACCTAGTTTGACTTAGACTTGCATATCATGACTTAAATTAGTTTTCCTTTCATTAAAAAATCCTGTTTGACTTATAGTATCTTATTTTAGGTCTGTGATTACTCTGAGCGTCTGTTCACCTTATCAGCTCAGGACCACAGGCGAGTACATTCACTGATAGTTTTCGTTGTCTTAATATCTGCTATATCCGATTCAGTTGTAGTGTCTTACTCGATTTCCAGTCACGATAGTTCACGGACTAGTATACGTTGTATCCTGTCATGAGATGTTATTCCTGGACTGTCTTGGTATATTGGTACGTAATATTTCTTGTTTCCTGTACTTGTATAGACATCGATTTGGGAGTGGACTGGCCCCCTATTTTTGAATCCCGTGTCATGACGTACCATGTCTGGATCCGTGATACTATTCAGGGATGGAGGAATTATTAGGGTCTATGTGATCAAAGCCTCCTGTCACTATTATGTTTGTGCCACTCTCACCTCACGTAGGGTATAGCAAGATTCCTTCATGTGCTTGTTATCCAGGTTGGCCGACATGACCCTTTCCAGAGATTTTTTTTATAATTGTCGGGCCAAGTGGATAACCTGTCCTGGAACTTTCCCAAAGCCAATCACATAACGCTCTAATAATTCAAGGCACATTTTATATTTATTTATCGTATCTTATATCCTGCTCAGTTCTACTTTCAGTACTTTTCTCACCATGCTATGATGTTCATTTACTCACATGTTCTACATGCCTTTATGCTGTACATTGTTTGGAGACTAAGTTTTGTTCGGGAGAAGGGTTACAACCCCGGTCCTTGTTTGGTTTAAGGGTTGTAACTCGGCTTCCGAATGGTTCCCAAGTCATCCTATATCTTTGTCTTGTATTTTATTATACTGTCTCTTATAGAATTTGTCAATTCATATGGAACTGCTGTTAGTGTTTGTACTTGCACATTTTCCTGACAGGATATCGTTGATATATTACAGATGATTCTGAGGCAGACTGCCCGGTCTATTATGGGTTCGAGTTAGATGGAATAGTCCAGGACCATGGCCTGATAGTAGAGCCACTAGACTTTGCACACCCAGAGTAGTGTAGCTTAGTTAGGTTTGCCTGGACTGCGATCCAGCTAGTACTTTCAGACTGTAGTTTCTATATTATATTCTATGACTCTGTGATATTGTGTATATCTCTGGGCTTGTGTGGGATCTTGAACTTATTTCCTATTTTCATCTATTATATTTCCTTTCCATGCTATCTACCTTAGTTTTATCTTGTGATTGAGACTGTATTTGCTATGTCACCTCCATTCGTAGTGTATATTCTGTACAGGTACCTTTATACTGTTTAGTCGTAGTCTTTACAGACGTTATATACAGCGTTCTACCGCTGATTCTGCGGCGTAGGCTGGACGTACCTACGTGCTCGTGCCCCTGATAAGGGTGCGGGTCGTGACACATTTTTGTGGTGGCTCATGCAGGTCTGTGTCACAATTTGTGCGATCTCGTAATGGTGCTCGACTTAGAGTACTAATTACGAGCCTGCGATTAGGACGTAGGACCTAGGATATGATATGAGTTACTCAATCACATTTTAGGAAATTTTTGATCTTTTGATTACCATGATAACTCTTTTGCATTGAATTTAATTGTCCTTCTTTGATATTCCCTATCATGTGCCATATTGATTCCTTATTTCAATCTATCCTCAGGATGACGATTACTCGCTCTCAGGCAGCAGGACCTAGTGCTGTTTCGGAGAGGCCCGATCCGGTAGGACCTCCACCTCCGGCTGCGGGAGCTGCAGTTGAGGGGGTTGCCACCTCAGTTCCTGCCCTTCAGACGGGAGTAGCAGTGACGGTTCCAGGAGGTCTTCCACCTCCAGCAGCGGGACCGTCCATAGTCATTCCTGAGACTCGTCCACCGCCGCCTCTGCTACTGACTGATACACAGCATATGATGGCCCTTCTACAGCAGATGTTACAAACCCAGAGGGCCCAGGCTGAGGCACAGTACCGCCAGACAGTGGTGTTACGACAGAGCATAGAGAACTCTCACCAGCTGGCGATGGCAGCAGTAGAGAGGGTTGTACCGGGTACAGTTCAGGGTACCCCAGTTCAGCAGCAGGGTCAGGGGAGGCCTGGCACATGCCTAGATTTTAGGAAGATGAACCCGAGGGTATCCTGTATGCGGATGACTGGTTGGAGGATGTCCAACGGAGCCTGGAGTTAGCAGAGGTCCCGAAAGGGCTTTGGGTGACGTCTGCAGCGAGTCAGTTTTTCGATATAGCCCTGACTTAGTTTCGTACGGATCCTTGTGCATCGGTGAGGGGTTTGACATGGAAGAACTTCAGGCGGCTCTTTAAGGAGAAGTTCTACCCCGATGTGGCTTTGACAGCTCTGGAGGGATAGTTCGTCGGATTGGTGCAGGAGAACTCATCGGTGGACGAGTATGCAGCAGAGTACTTCCGTCTGAGTAGGTTTGCACCAAGTTCCGGAGGGGTCTTATTTATGCGGTTCGCACTCGTACTTCCGGGCAACGCGATGCGACCTTCGAGCAGATACTGATGGAGGCGCAGATAGCAGAGGAGGACTTCGGCCTCAAGCCGAAGAGGGGCAGCAATGTTGTTGGAGCGAGCTCTAGTATAGAGCCGACGAAGTGCCCTCATTTCCAGCAGAGGCAGTTTCAGCAGCAGCCTCAGTTACTGATTCAGCAGGCACCAACGCGTGCCCAGCAGCACCAGGGATAGGGCCAGAGGCAGGCTACTCCGTGTGCTTTCTGCGGGAAGCCGGGGCACACTAGAAAGGCCTGTAGGAAGATGTTGGGCGTATGTCTATACTGTGGCGTGCCCGACCACCAGCTGAAGGATTGCCATCTTCATGGAGTCTGAGGAGGCCAGGACAGAGTGCAACAGGCTAGAGGATCAGCAGTTCAGCAGAGAGGTCCTCCACTTCAGACCCAGCAGCAGCGCTTTGTACATCACCAGAGGGGAGCACCTATGGACAGAGTGTTCGACTTGACAACAGAGAAGGAGGCAGAGCCAGTGGGTGATCTTGTGGCAGGTCATGTTCTCCTTGATTCATTCTCTATTTTTATCTTGTTTGATTCTTGTGCCACTCATAGTTTTGTGTCTGTTTTCTTTGCTCTGAGACACAACATTATTGCTGAGTATATGGGTAGGACTTACAAGATATTGACCGGGAGAGGCATCATCCTGGTTAATAACATCTGCAAGGGGCGGCGAGTTACTTTAGAAGGCCAGGATTTGAGCGCATGCTTGCTCGTAATGCCCATTCCGTGGTACGATATGGTACTCGGAATGGATTGGTTGAGCATGCACCATGCTAGTATAGACTGTAGAGGAGGTATGGTTCTGTTTAGGCCGCCGGGAGAGCCAGATATTGTGTTTTCCAGGAGAGCAGCTGATCCGGGAGATAGGTTCTGCGGAGCTTTGCTGGCGGGGCAGGCATTGTCGCATCCATTGATAGTTGATTTCATGGATGTTTTTTTCGAAGAGTTGCCTGGGATGCCGCCAGATAGAGATATTGAGTTCTCTATAGACTTAGTGCCGGGCGCTGAACCTATTTTACAGTACGTCTATAGGGTCAACAATAGCGAGTTGGCAGAGCTGAAGAAGCAAGTCGACGAGCTACAGGACAAGGGATTCATCAGATCCAGTTCATTACCTTGGGGAGCGCCAGTTCTATTTGTACCCAAAAAGGATGGTACGATACGTATGTGTATCGATTACAGGGCGCTCAACAACCTCACTATCAAGAACAAGTACCCGTTGCCTGTTTGCCATTGATTATAAAAGAACAGAACAATTTTATGGAAGGATTAGACTTTTACTTCACAACTACAAACTCGCTTGTACAGAAGAGAGCCTAAGAACAAAACCTAGGAAAAACAATCTAAAGTACAATTGTTTTATTTTTCTGGGGGGTGACGGTAGAGGCTCGGGAGAGTGCTATCAACTCTGCCTTACTCCTTGGACGATCTGACGTCACTTCGGCTCTAATGAAGAAATGCTCTTGCTGGGTACTCTTTGCTCTATACCTCTCTCTGTGTCTCCGCCGCTCTTTATCCAGGCTTTTGCAAGGGAATGGCACCTTGCTATTTATAGGACTTTGTGGTAAGTAGGGTGTACAGTAATTGCTCCTTGAAAAGTGGGCGATTAGGGATTGTTTAAGATTAGCCTTGATCTTGTTTGTTGGAAATCAATCTGGGCTATTATGTTGATTGCAACAAATCTGTATTGTTTGTTGGAAATTGATCCGGACAGTTATGTTGATTGCAACAAATCTGTATTGTGATAATTTGTTGATAGCAGCAAATTCGAGTGGATAAGTCTTGGTCAATCTTCTGCCACATGTCCCAACCGCCATTATGCTGAGAGCCATATGAACGCAGGTGAATAAGTCTTAGTCGATCTCCTGCCACGTGTCCCAACTGCCATTGTGCTGCGAGCCGCATAGATGGGTCGTCCTGGCAGAGCCGCATGAGTGTGGCCCCGACTACCGAGCCGCATGAAGGTGGCAGCCGCATGAGAGTGACAGCCGCATAAGAGTGAACCCCAACTGAACGGCATAAGGGTGGCCCCCCACAATCCGAGCCGCATGAGAGTGGCAGCCGTATGGGGGTGGCCTCCAACTGAACCGTATAAGGGTAGCCCCTATAATTCGAGCCGCATGAGAGTGGCAGCCGCATGGGGGTGGCCTCCAACTGAACCGTATAAGGGTAGCCCCCACAATTCGAGCCGCATGAGGGTGGCAGCCGCATGAGGGTGGCAACCGCATAAGGGTGAACCCCCAACTGAACCGTATAAATATGGTCTGGGCGGTCCGCATAGAGAGCTTCTTTGGACTTTGTGGACTGTGTCGGCTGTCTCAGAGATTTTCTTGTCTTTTTAGGAGCCTGACGCGTCTCCTCATTATGTCAGAGCCGTCAGAGCTGTCATTTTATGTCAGAGCATTAAATGGCCAGCTACAGGAAGTAATTATGGCTAGCTGTCATCGGCCTGTTTTGAGCTACATGAGGCCACGTGGCTCTTTCTGAGCCGCATAAAGTCCCTGAGCCGCATGCGGCTCTCTGGGTCTTTCCGAGCCGCATAAGATTCTTCGAGCTTTTGAGTCGCATGTTGAGTCTGGGCCGCATATGAATTATTATTCTTTTTCGTGCTTCTACAAGATCCACTTCAAAGTTTTTAATTTTACAAAAATTGAAATACTTTGAATAAGAAGCATACCCACGTAGCCGTATAGACTCCTCTGACCGCATAGGATTTTCTAACCGCATGGATTGCTCTAGCCGCATGGAATTCTCTAGCCACATGGGCTGCTCTGGCCGCATGCAAATCTGCCTGCCATGTAGGTGTCTCATTAATTGTCCTTGATTTGTTTTGATTTTAAAGCCATCTTTTGGGTGGGATCCCAAGAGTCGGCATTAAATATTTGGATTTGCTTTGATGAATCTTTTGCATTGGAGGGGATAAAATCCTAAGAGTCAGTTCTGTCTTCTAGGCAGCACATAATCTGAAGCACATATCGGTCCATGTGCCCCCTGTCTGCCTATAAATACGAGTAATTTTTAGAGAGAGACTCTTTACTCTCGTCTCTTGTTCGTGCCTTTCTTGCCCTAGCTGCCGTCTTCTTCTCCTTTGATCATCGATGGCTCCCAAGACTTCCAAGGCTTCCTCTGCGGCGAAGGGTAAAGGAGTGGCTTCCTCGTCGACTGCGGCGCCCACAGTCCATCCTGATGCTTACCCTGCCATTACTGGTAAGGATGTTGGAAGGAATTATATGAACTCAAAACCCTAACCATCATGGCCACGCCGCATGTTTTATGTGCGGGCCTTTTTCATCTTTATTGAATTGTTCAAGTTCATTATGTTGTACGTGCCGCATGTACATCTCATGTCCGAGTCGCATGGGGGTATCTCCCATATTCGAGCCGCATGAGAGTCGTCTCATGGCCGCATAAGCACTGGACCGCATGAGGACCCACAGAACAGGGCCGCATAAGTCCCTCTGAACTGAGCTGCATGAACCCCCACAAAACAGGGCCGCATAAGCTCCCTGAGCCGCATGAGGCCACGCTAAGCAGAACCGCATAAGCTCATTTGAACTGGGTCGCATGAGACCGCGCTAAGCAGAACCGCATAAGCTCATTTGAACTGGGCCGCATGAGACCGCGCTAAGCAGAACCGCATAAGTTCATTTGAACTGGGCCGTATGAGGCCGCATCAAATCAGAGCCGCATAAGCTCTTCTAAACCGTGCCGCATGAACACTCGCTAAGCCGAGCCGCATAAGCTCACTTGAACTTGGCCGCATGAGGCCCCGCCAAAATAAGCCGCATAAGCCCCCCTTTTTAATTGTGTCGCATAAGGACCCACCTAATCAGAGCCGCATAAGCCCAGAAATACTAAGTGGTTTTACCTGGCCATCTTCTAACTTGTTTCCTTTGTCTATTTTTAGTGAATCTGCCAGTCAATTCTAAGGGAGTGCCCTTGGTGGGTTCAGCCCAATCAGCTGTGGGTGTGCGGTTCGACCACATAGTCCAGTATGTGGTGAACCAGCTTCTCAAAGACGAGCCTGTGGAGAGGTTGAATGCTATCAAGAACCAGTCCTTCTACTTTCTCTGTGCCATGATGAACTCGGGGAGATTGGAGGGAGAATACCTGAAGCCTGCGTTCCTCTTTGGGGATGCCTTGACTGTGAAGAACCCCCAAGTTCTGGATATATCTGAGAGTTGGAGCTTTACTTCTGACGGAATGGCGATCCATATTCCTCAGATGGAGCGTCATTTTCTGCTGTCGTGGTTCAACATGCTGCCGATGGACAGAAAGATGGTGGACTCCTTAACTCCGAGCCAGTCGGGGATGTTTGTGGGTAACATCCACTATAACAGAAACTTGGGGTCAGTGTATGCGAGCAATGTATCGGTCAGTTGCTACGTGATGGGGTTGGCCCCGGGTACCTTCTCAAATGTGCAGGGTCCCAATTTCAAGTTCTCTCAAGTCAACACTTTCCTGAACCAGCTTGCTCGGAAGGGGTCCTATCCCGTTGGCCGGTTGGCGCTGTTGAACTGGATAAACCCCATCCCTTCGTGGGCCAATTTGACTACGTAGATTCTGCGAAAGTATGAGACTCTCCTTCGTGAGATCGGCCTCTATCATGCTATTCGGGGCACCTGTTACGGTCTGTCCATGAATAAGACGCTGTTCATGGCTCTCCTGGAGATGTACAACCGGCGGACGGGAACCTTCTTCACGCCTGGAGGGGAGATGGGACTCGCTCTCCACGAGATGCATGCAGTTTCCAAGCTGCCTTGGGGGGAAGAAGTCTTTGAAGTGTATACCCCGACGAACGAAGAGTTCGAGGATTTGGATCGGCGGTTCCCGAGCTTTGTTGCCGTATACCGGGAACTACTATGTCATCACAGCACCTGCCACCAGACATCAATCAAGAAGGACGATAGCTCGGAAGGGAACCTTGCTCACACCCGGACATGGCTCACACACCTTTTTACGCTAGGCACCTCAGGTCGGGTTTCTCCTCGAAATCCTTAAACCAAGAAAAAAGTTCAGGACCTGGTGTTGACTGCCAAGAGGTCAAGGACCACGGGTGACAGGTTTGGAAGTCAAACTGACTCCTTCAGTTATTTTTATCAGGGTACTCAGCAGCTGTCAGAGAAGGCACTCCTGGCAGGGTTCCTGATGATGTGGCTGCGGAACTACGTGGTCTCAGGAGGGGCTGGTTCTATTGAGAGGATCAGCCATAATTTATCCTCCCTGCTGTGAAGCTGGTCTTTGGGGCCAGACTAGCTCTTATTCCGGCCATGGTGTGCAGCATACACCGTGGCCTCCGTACCTTCTCGTCCAAGGTCATCGCTCGTGACACGACGAAGGACTTTGAACGCGTTGAACTGCCCTGTCATTATCTGATGGGGTGGTTGTTGAAGCACTACCGGTCTTTGATGAGGCCTGGCACAGAAGACGGCGTTACGGCTGATGATGCTTTCATCTTCCAATATCACCATCAGCCCTGGGAGTGCAGCACTATGCCAGCCTGCCGGAGGGCGCTGGCGAGAGTGGACGAATATAACTTTTTTGTGTCTGTTCCTCGTTTTACTGATAAAGAAGTGAGGGGCGTACATATTGATGGTACCGGACCTCCTCACCTCTTGCCTGAGAAGATGCTCCTTTGGTTGCGTAACATCCGTCCTGCGTACCTAGTATACTGCAACCGCAACACTGTCTACTTGGAACCTTACTTGTCCAGTAGGTTCTCCCGACAGTTTGGGTATAGTCAGCTACTCTTGGACAGTCCCAACTCTTGCCTGGGTTTTAAAGGTAGCGTCCTTGACGGCATCAGGGCCTGGCACTATTATGATACGGTTCACACCCGTACCAGCTTCTCAGTTCCTGATGCTGAGGCGCCAGGGGAGATCTTGTATTTGGCGGCTCTATACCATGTCACGGCGAGCAAGCCTCCTGTTGCCTTTGACCCGAGTACCAGCTTCATTATTGGTACTGGCTTGGTGGAGAAGCCCCAGGGGTCCAAGGCGAGGAAGAAGAGGAAGAACATGGTCGCTGTGTCGGACTGGAGTCTGCCAATGCGGACGAAAAGGATGACGAGCATGATCCCGATAACCCTCTCCCTCCTGCAGATGAGGCGGTGGCGGATCAGCCGCCCGTTGCGCCGAGTCCTTCCCGCAAACAAAGCAGGCGTGAGTCTACTGCTGGCGGCATAACGTACTCCATGAAACGGGCTGCAGTTAAGCCTCGCCGGCTGCTCCTTAAGGAGAGAGGCGAGGATATGGACGCAGTTTCGGAGGTGAATTGAACTACAACCATTTTCTTCTTTAGCCCTTCTTTTGAACTATGACCTAATTATTTTCTTTTTTTGTAGGCGTCAGAAGAATCAGACTCTCGAGAACCAGCCCCTGTCTCTGAAGTCGACCCGGCCCTGACCACTTTGATTAGTGACATGTGTGCCGAGATTATTTTTACCGGGGTTCTCCCGGCGGCGGTTGAGGTTCCTTCAGTTGTTGACGTCCCAACCCAGGGCGACATGGAATCTATTGAACCCGTTCCCGATACTGCTGAACCTCAGCCGGGTGATGCTGATCCAGTTGTATCTCCTTCCGGGGCAGCTGGGGCAGAAGAACCCGCTGAATTCGGCTCGAATGTCGCTGTTGAAGAGGCTACGACGGCTATGAGCGAACCTCAGCTTCAACAACTTCCTCCTGGTAAGATAAGCCAAGTCTTGACTAGTGAGGAGGTTCATCTGCTCTATCATCACATCCTTCGGGTTAAGTTGATTAATGGTTGCTCCGGACATACAGGTCCTGCTTCTTAACTGCCAACGACGGACACTATCAGGGGAGAGCTGGCCAGAGAGAATCTGGTGGAAGAGAGTGTGCCTCCTCTAACTTATATTGAGGGACCTCCCACTGAATCGAGTTCGGGAGAGCAAGCGGCGGAACGGCCGAGGCAGGAAGAAATGATCCCTGCACCCTCCTCTGTTCATGTAGCTCCAGAGGTCGACCTCTCCGCCTTCCCGAGTCTCTAGATCCTTCGGGCTGCGGAGGAGGAATTGGCCGATATTCAAGCGTCCTTTCGCTCGAAACTTGTTTCCCTTGTGGCAGGGACAGCAAGTTCCGGTGCATCTTCTTCGTCCCTGCTATCTACCCTTCCTTTGACGCCGTCTTCTTCGAAAGTTCTGGATGAATCGTCAAAGGATGTAGTTGACAGTTTTTATCGTCACCTGAGGCGAAGAATTGAGGCTGCGGTGGAGAGAGGGACCTCTTTTGCCTTGGACCGTCAATGCGCCCGGGGTCAGATTGAAATCCTTAGAACCCTCCCCGGTAGGGCAGGGATAGTTGAGCTCCTGGAGCCCAAATTGTTAGAGGCGGATCAGCTTGTGGCCCAGTTTCAAGTACTGCGGCATGTTGATCTGTCCTCAGCTATAGATCAGGAGCGGGCCTTCCTCATCACTACCATGGAGAAGATAAGGGCTGCACGAGAAGCGTCCAAGCCGACCATAATGAAGGACCTCCGCGATCTCTCTCTGCAGTATGATCAGTTGAGCCGCCGGGGAGAGGATTGCATTGTTCGGGAAGCGGCAGCCTCTCGCGGGATAATCGACACGAAGGAGCAGATCCTCGAGCTCCAGAGGAAATTGGCTTTCTTGGAATCTGAGCTCGAGGCCTCCCGCACGGACAAGGAGGTAATTGTTCAGGAGGCCGACAAAGTCACCCGAACTTTTGCTGCCTTGGAGCGTGCTCTGAAAAAGCTTGAGGATGGCTGGCAGGCTCACGCACATCTGGAGGATGCGGAGCGGTTGACTCAGAAAGCCGAGCGCCGAGCCAAGCAGTGGTTTGAGCGGTCGACGACCGTACTGAGGGACCGTCTCAGAGAATTATGTATCGTCGAACCATAGTCGGCTTTTTTCTTTTCTTTCTCTCTTTATGTTTCTTCATCTTTTTGGCAGGGACGTGGTCCCAAAGAATGTAGTACTTTTGATTTGATTTGAATAAATGAGTTTGCTTGCATCATCCTTTATCTGTCGTGCTTATACTGCATTTATGTGTTTGCCCCAGTAGGGGCTTTTCTGTGGACCTATTACCCCTGGCGTACCTTGGTTTTAAGTACGGATAATAAGTTTGATAGGGATACCTAGAACAACTCCGCGGTAAGGTGGATATGGAAGTTCTTGGTATCAGACAAAAGAATGCCATGGAACAGCTGGGTTCCAGAAGCATGAGATAATGAGAAAAGAGGCGCATGTAATAGGGGACCTAGTACAGCATTTATGGTCAACATAGGACATTTGTGGTCAATAGAGGATATTTGTGGTCAACAGAGGACATTTGTGGGCCTATTTTCCTTGGCGTACTCCGATCTTGGGTACGGATAATAAGTCGAAAGAAAACCAACATACTTACTCAAAGGTAATGAGGACGTGGTAAGGGTTTCTTCAATAGAGTCTTCCTACTCAGAGGTAATGAGGACGTGGCAGGAGTGGACACCATGAAGGGTACATAGAACAACTCAGAGGTAATGTGGACGTGGCAGTTCTACGTGAGGAGTGGTTTATTTTTGATGGAAGTGAAACAACTCAGAGGTGATATCGACGTGGTTGTTTCGAGAAATTTGTGGATCTGTTACCCTGTTTATGCACTGAAAGTACGGGCATTAGATCATGAGGAAGATGCTCTTTTGGGAAGAAAGTTCAGAGGTGTGATCATACATAACTTACTACCCAGAAGATGCGATATAGATTCATTTGGGATGACCAGAGTGTAAGTTTAGCGGTACCTAAGGGCACATAACTTAACAGTCCGGTAGATTTGGAGGATGTCGTTTAGACATAATACTTTTTCAGGAACTTGTCGTTGACGGGCAACATGAGCATGTCTCTGTTTTGTTTTGCGAGACGGTAAGCACTATTGGAGAATACAGCCTCGATGACAAATGGGCCTTCCCACTTTGGCTGGAATTTGCCGACGGTTTTGTCAGTCATAACCATCGGCCTCCGAACTGCCAGAACGAGATCATCCACTTGGAATGTTCTGAGTTTAACCTTCTTGTTGAAGGCTCCCGAGATGCGTGCTTGATACAGCTCGATTCGTTGTTGAGCTAGCAGGCGCTTCTCATCTAAGGCCTTCAACTCTTGTAGCCGGCGACGGTAATTATCATCCGTCGTCAATCAATAGGTGAGGACGACGCGGAGCAAGAGGATTTGGGTCTCCAGTGGGAGAACTGCCTCACTCCCATACACCAGAGAGAATAGTGTGTTCCCGGTTGCCGTCCGGACTGTAGTACGGTACACCCATAAGCATTCGCCAAGCTTTTTATTCCAGTCGCGTTTGTTGGAAGACACGAACTTTTTGAGCAGCTTGATTATAGTTTTGTTGAACGCTTCCGCCAAACCATTCGCCGCAGGATTATACGGTGTTGAGGCAACATTATGGATTCGATGTTTGTCATAAAACCGATAAAAGGCGTGGCTTGCAAACTGCGGACCGTTGTCGTTGATGATCCTTCGAGGCAGTCCAAAGCGATAGATGACATAATGCTTAAGGAAGCTGATCACGTTTGATGTCTTCACTTCTGCAAGAGGAATAACTTTCTTCCATTTGGAGAAGTAATCTGTGATTACGAGTATGAAGCGGTGTCCTCTGGACGAAGGTGGAGTGATCGGACCGATGATGTCCATTCTCCATGCTTCGAATGGCCAGGATGCCACCGTTGGATGTAAGAACTCGGATGGTTGATGGATAAAATCTATGTGGATTTGACAGGCTTTGTACTTTCTTGCATAGTCTATCGCATCCGTCACCATCGTAGGCCAATAATAGCCCATCCGGCGAAGGCGGCCTCACAGCTTCGGGCCAGGTTGATGGGCCCCACAAACGCCATCGTGAGCTTCACGTACCGCTTCTTTGGCTTCTGTATCTGACAAACACCGGAGCAATAATCCATCGTATGATTGTCGATACAGCATTTTTGTCTCTGTGTCACGCCCCAGAACCAGAATACTGAAGAGCGGGGGAATGACTCAGCCAGCTACGTATTACGGGTAGATGAATACCGTATAATACGATCAATGCTGTCTAACCAGACGAGGGGGTGCATACTACATAAAAGTCTTTCTATGGTCACTTCACATCTATTGTCTCAATCATTCGAACAAGAAAACAGAAATAGAGAACATGTAAGATAAAGCAGTAAGGCGTCCCAAACGCTCAGTCAAAATGTTCTTGAGATCTGGCTTTACAAAACATAGCCAGATAATATAGCAAAGTGTACACAATCGTTATCAGCTACAGTCTGACTTAATTACAATTATGTAAAAGTAAGTACAAGACAATCCGACTAACATGTCGGTGCCAAACGGCTAAGTATAAAGTAAATAACAAAACGAGCGGTGAAGTAAGGAACCCACTCGAGTCCTCCTGCGATCATTCCCCTAGTATTGACCATCTTGAAGGTAGAAGTATGCTGAGTCCTCGAAAACCGGCTCTAAATCTGGCCATGCAAAACCAGAGAGGTTAGACCTCTAATAGCAAGTACCACAAGGAAGGACGATATGAAGGACTAAACCAGTAAGTAAAAGAATATAATGATAATAGATCTCTGCTTTCCACTAGGATTCATATCACATCACGACACTTCGAACCAACCTCCCAACCAAACAAGGACAGAAGTTGGCCCGTCATGTCCTGACATTCTGATCATCCTAGTTAGGTAACAGAGTAGTGCAGTACACAAACAAATCATCTTGAACGGCCAATCAACTACTACGGCTTGCTAATGTGAGTTCCAAGTTATCCTGGAATTATGCAATAGGAATTCCTCAGTTCTTACTATGTGCGAGCAAGGCTAGTCTATCCAGTCAATCAATTGCGCCATGCATGAATTAGACGAGTCCCAGCGGGACGCCCATCATCAATACACAATATACAATAATAATATAAGCAGATACCGCTCCCTGCCCGTGTGGCAGATTTGCCGTATCTGTGGGAACCAGCCGGCCCGTCGGGTACTACTCGTCCCAAGGGGGCTGCCATGTAAGAACTCGAGAATCCATTCTCTCCATGCCATCATTTATTTTATTTAACTTAATAGTCCCTACGTTGAGTGAAATCCCATGCCGTGGATCATGGTCATTCAAATGAGTACTTTCGTACGGGGTACGATATGCGCAACTCTACAACGATACCCGTACGGCTATGTTGTAGGTCTTACATAGCGTAATGCAACAATCCAATCTAACCACGATAATCATGCCTTGACCATAAAGTACACATGCTTCTTTTGTAGAAAATAAATAAATAAATAATTAAATAAATAGATTGAAGCCTGCATGTACATGTATGTCAATATTCGGGATCAGCCAGTCGATCACAATAGTTCATAACATGAACGTGTCTCATTCATTCATTTCAATAAGACGACTAGCCAGTCTCTTAGTTCCAACTAGGAACGCATGATCAATTTAGTCAAGATACCATCGCCATCAATGGTGACAAGGCATGAAAGTCATTTAGCATTAAATGGGTCGAGTCTATAACTCTCAAGGTCAAGTTCCAGTCTTACTAGGTATCCATCAATCAATCAAGACACGGGGCACTAATACACAATCATTAACATGCTAAGATTATCAAGTTCATAATAAGGCGTAAGGATATAATAGGAAAATTATCATGCTATCATAAATGAATAAATTAGAGAACAAAATAGAAACACCAAAGTCAGGAAGTCACGCCAACAAGTCTATGCTAAGGTTAATAAGTCACGTAAGAAGTCTATGCTAAGACCAACAAGTCACGCAAGAATCGTGCACGTAAAAAGGGGTACGCCAAGTCTAGCCTGAAGGAGTGAGCGTGTAAAATGATACACGCTGGCAAGCGTGAGCGTGAAAGGAAATCTACGCACGCATAGCGTGTAGGGTAATAAGTAATTCATGCACAGCCTAGTGTGGCATGATAGGAAATTCACGCACGCATAGAGTGAACGTGAAAAGTCACGCACGCAAGCACAGAGCGAACGTGATAGAAAATCCACGCACGCATACAAAGATGTGTGCGTAACTCAAAATTCACGCAGACACGTAAGAACGTGTGCGTGACTAAAAATATACGCACGCTCATGAGAACGTTAGCATGACTAAAAATACACGCACGCTCATGAGAACGTTAGCGTGACTAAAAATACACGCACGCTCATGAGAACGTTAGCGTGACTAAAAATACATGCAGACACGTAAGAACGTGTGCATGACTGAAAATACATGCAGACACATAAGAACGTGTGCGTGACTCAGCCTTCGTCCCAGCCAGAAAATGAAGTTCCCAGCCAGAAGACACGCTAAGTTGGTGGACCAAAACCCATGAACAGCCGAATACACAAACTTAGATCTAGAGAAAACAAGCCACAGAAACCAAAAATGCCAAGCACTAAACTCTCTCAGGATCATGAGAAGAAGAGAAATGAACCATAAAAATGGTTCTCCAAGCAAGAAGCAAGATTGCACTTGCCTACTGCTACTGCTGGTAGATGGAGAGTGATGAGAGGAAGAAGAAGAAGTAATGGTGAGAATGAGTAATGAAGAAAGAGAAGGAGATGGAAGCCTTAAATAGCAAAGGGGGAGGTAGGTGGGAGCTATTGGGGCGGGTTACATTCGGGTCCAACTGGGCCAACCCGAAAAGACTAACTAAAGCAGAGAATAAAATTGCAGAAAAACTAAAATACAGATAATAAGTTGCAGAAATTAATTACAGGAAATTAATTAACATGAAAATTAAAGAGCAGCTAATTAATTAACATGAAAATTTAAAGAGCAGATAATTAATTAATATGAAACATGATAAACACAGATAACGAATTATAGGAATTTAAATACAGGATGATACATGATAAATATTAAATAAATACGTTCAAGCAATATATGTATTAAAATACGCATTCTGGGAACGGGGAGTGACATCTCTACCCACCTTGAAAAAATTCCGTCCTCGGAATTTCAAATTCAAGCAAGATAGAAATATCGGGGCTAAACCAATCTAAGTACAAGCAATTCAATCAAGCAATCATTTTACAATGTCCATAGCAAGTAACATATATGTAAATCCATCAATCTACGATATCAAGCAATTCTACCCATAAGGTGATAAGCATGAGAAATCAGGACAATCAAGGTATACAGAAAAAGATATACCTTGTGAGTCAAATAAGTGTGGATACCGTGATCGGATATCATCCTCACGTTCCCACGTTGACTCTTCCAAGGAGTGATGACCCCAAGCAACACGGACAAGACTAATTGTTCGGTTCTTGAGTATCTTCTCTCTTCGGTCCAAAATGGACACAGGCTGTTCCTCGTAAGATCGGTTGGTACCAACAACCAGCTCCGAATGATCGAGGATATGGCTTGGGTCCGATACATACCTACGTAATTGGGATACATGAAACACGTCATGCACCTCTCATAACGAAGGTGGGAGGGATAAACGATAAGCAACATCGCCTATCCGATCAAGGATAACAAATGGGCCCACGTACCGCGGACTCAATTTCCCGCGAACGCCAAACCTAATGACCCCACGAGTAGGTGAGATCCGCAAGAATACGTGGTCCCCAACAGAAAAATCTAGCGGCCTACGATGCTGGTCCGCCCAATGACGATGCCGATCCTGCGCAACACGAAGTCGCTCTCTAATTCCTTTAACCACTTCAACCGTCTGAACAATCATTTCTGGGCCTAGCATCTTCCTCTCCCCGATATCATCCCATGCAAGCGGTGACCTGCACTTCTTACCATATAATGCTTCGAATGGCGCCATCTGGATACTGGCTTGATAACTATTGTTGTATGAGAACTCGACCAAGTGCAGGTGACTCTCCCAAGACCCTCCAAAATCTAGAGTGCAAGCTCGCAACATGTCTTCTAAAGTCTGAATCGTTCGTTCTGATTGCCCATCCGTCTGCGGATGGTAAGCCGTGCTAAATCTTAACTTGGTACCCAGACTATGATGTAAGCTCTTCCAAAAATGTGATGTAAAGCGGGTATCTCGATTCGACACAATACTGACAGGAACTCCATGCTGCCTGACTATCTGTTGCATATATAACTCCGCCAACTTTTCTGTAGATTGCCCTACTCTGAAAGGAAGAAAGTGCGCTACCTTCGTAAGTCGGTCCACTATCACCCAAATAGCGTACTTACCACTTGGTGATCTCAGTAAACCGGTCACAAAGTCCATTGTAATATGCTCTCATTTTTATTCCGGAATAGGAAGCGGTTACAATAACCCAGCTGGCCTCTGCTGTTCTGCCTTCACTTGCTGACATACCAAGCAACGGAAAACAAATCTATCTATCTCCCTCTTCATCCCGTTCCACCAGAAATGCTGTTTGATATCTTGGTACATCTCGGTCCTTCCAGGATGAATAGAATACTGAGAACTGTGAGCTTCTGCCCTAACCTCCTGTCTGATATCTCCACTAGGCACACATAGACGTGATCCAAACCTAAGTGTACCATCTTCATGAATTCTCATCTCCTTCCTGAGTTCTGACTCACATTCTGCCCTAAGCTTCTGAATCCTTGGGTCTTGTGCCTGAGCTGCCTTGATCCTGCCTACCAAGTCAGATTGAACTTGCAGACTTGTTAGAACTCCTACATCACTAGGAAGTATAACTTCGATGCCCATCTCCTGAAGGTCTTCTAAGATAGGCCTCTGCGTTGTCAACATAAATGCGTCGCCTCTCCTGCTAAGAGCGTCTGCTACTACATTCGCCTTGCCTGGATGATACTGAAGCTCCACGTCATAATCCTTAATCAACTCCAACCATCTTCTCTGCCTCATGTTCAGCTCCTTCTGAGTAAAAATGTACTTCAGACTTTTATGGTCTGTGTACATCTCCACTCGGTCACCATATAAGTAATGCCTCCATAGCTTCAGAGCAAATACTACTGCCGCTAACTCCAAATCATGAGTTGGGTAATTCTTCTCGTGGTCCCGAAGCTGCCTAGATGCATACGCTATCACCTTCCCATGTTGCATAAGGACACATCCAAGTCCTTTACCTGATGCATCATAATATACTGTAAAACCTCCGGGTCCAACTGGTAATGTAAGAATTGGTGCTGATATCAACTTCTGCTTCAAAGTCTCGAATGATGCCTGACATTCTGTCGACCAAACGAATGGTACATCCTTCCGGGTCAAGCGGGTCATGGGTGCTGAAAGCCTTACAAAGTCTGACACAAACCTTCTGTAATATCCTGCCAATCCCAAGAAACTTCGCACATCTGCTACGGTCTTGGGTACTAGCCAACTCTCTACTGCTTCTACCTTCTTGGGATCTACTGCTACTCCAGCTCCTGATATGATATGACCCAAAAATGAAATATGATCCGACCAAAACTCACACTTGCTGAGCTTGGCATACAACTGGTTCTCTCTCAAAACCTGCAACACTTTCCTGAGGTGGTCTTCATGCTCCTCTTCACTAGCAGAGTATACGAGAATGTCGTCAAGAAACACAACGACAAACTGGTCTAAGTATGGCATAAAGATACGATTCATCAAATCCATAAATATCGCTGGAGCATTGGTCAAACCAAACGGCATTACTAAGAATTCGTAATGCCCATACTTCGACCTGAATGCTGTCTTGGGAATATCCTCCTTCCGAACCCTCACCTGATGATACCCTGAACGAAGATCTATCTTGGAGAAAACTCTAGCTTTGCTCAACTGATCAAATAAGTCGTCGATCCTGGGTAATGGGTACTTGTTCTTCACTGTTGCCGCGTTAAGCTTCCTGTAGTCAATGCACAATCTGGATGACCCATACTTCTTTCTACAAGTACCACTGGTGCTGCCCATGGTGACACGCTAGCTTGGATGAACTTCTTCTCTTTCAGTTCCTCTATATGCTGATATACCTTGGCCTGCTCTGAATCCGCCATTCTGTAAACCCGATCTGATATCGGTTTAGTTCCTGGTGCCAATTCTATACTGAACTCAATATCTCTGACTGGTGGTAGACCTGGAAGTTCTTCGGGAAACACGTCTAGAAATTCTTCAACTACCTTCGGAATCTGAACTTCTTCCATTGCCGCTATTACTCCCTGCTCATACTGAGTTGTCCCTGATCTGACTAAGGTGAATCTCGTCATGCCTGGAATGTCAAACGATACACTCCCTTTACGACAATCTATTGTCGCATGACTGTCTTTCAGCCAGTCCATGCCTAAGATAACGTCGAAATTTCCAACAGGAAATTCTATCAACCGGGCAGGTAAAGAATGCCCACAAACTACAACACTATATGCTAAAATAACTCTACTAACTCCTACGAGCCCATTACCAGTGAGTATATTCAACCTCCCTGGCAATGCCTCGAACTCCACTCCTAGTCGTGTCGCAAATTATGCAGATATAAATGAATGGGATGCTCCCGAATCAAACAATGCTAGTGCAGGATATGAGGCGACGAGAATGTTACCTGCCACAACATCTTCCGATGCCAATGCCTCTTCCAAGGGCAAAGTGAATGCTTGCCCTCGACCTCCTTGTTGGTTCCCATACTGCGGCCTAGCCTGATGTTGTTGCTGGCCCCTTCCTTGATAATGCTGGGGTGGTCTATGCTAGTGTTGCTGCATCGGCGGTCCCTGCTGTCGAAACATCTGAGCCTGCGGTACTAGTGGACACTGTGCCAACGGTCTTACTGCCATCGCTGGCCCTCGATACTGGCCTGTCCCTGGTGCTGGCAGAGCAAGAAACTGTTGCCCTAGTCCTCCTGACCTCGAATTCATGGGACATGTGGTAACCCGATGGTCTGGATTTCCACATATCAGACACAGTCCATTCAATGTCCGACACACATCTCTAGTGTGCCCCATCTTCCCACAATAAGTGCAGCCCGCTGGGGGTTGCTGGTTCTTACTCTGTTGCTGTTGCTGCTGCCTGGGTGGTGGTGCTGGTCCTCGTATCGCCACATCGTGGATACGAATACCAGTGGATGGTGCTGTTGTTCGGGGCGCTGCTCCCCCTCCTCCTTCAATCTGACTGTGGGATCTCTTCTGACCCCCAGTCCTGGTCGCAAGCCTCTGAATAGTGATCTCATGCCTTCGAGTCGCCGTCAATACTTCATCAAAAGTTTGGTAATTGTACCCCTCTATCAATTGCAAGAGTTCAAGATGAAACCCTTGCTGAAACCTCATAGCCCTCTGGCTCTCTATTGCTACCATCTCTGGGGCGAACCTACTCAATCTGTAGAACTCCGCTGCATAAGCATCTACAGTCTTACCGGCCTGCCTGAGGCTGATGAACTTCTGTTGTAGCTCAAACTGCGCCACAACTCTATAGTACTTGGTCTTGAATCTTGCGGTAAAATCGTCCCAAGCCACAGGACGTCTGATGCCTACTTTCTCTGATTCCCACCAATCACGTGCGAGATCCTGAAGTAACAACTTCACTAGATCCACACGTTCTTCTGCCGGTACCTTAGCTGCTGTCAAAATAGCCTCAATATCTTTAAGCCATCCATCTGCTGAGATGGCATCCTCTGTGCCCTCGAAACGGTAGGGGTTGTACTTGCAAAACCTGGATGATGCTCCTGAATCAGTCCTCACTCCTCTTTCCAAAGCCATCTGCAGTCCTTGGTTGAGCAACACATTCTGCTCTTGTAGCTGAGTGTGCATGCATTGTTGGGCCAATATCTGATGTTGCTAAGTAGCCATCATTTCTCTCATGATCTCCAGAAGGGCTGGTGTGTCCACTTCCACAGGAGTAGGTGGAACTGTTGGTGGTGGTGGAACATCCGGATACTGCAATCCAGCTGCTGGTTCTACTATCACTTCTTCCTGGGTAGCCTCCTGAGGTGAGACTGGCCCTTGTTGCTGACCAACTTGGTCATGTTGCCCATGTTGCTCTTGTTGTTGCTGTCCAGCTCTGACCAATGCGGACGAAGTGCCCCTAAGAAAAGGGACAAGAGAACAATCAAACAACCGGACATGAAGGATCAATGAAGTCAAAGGATACCGGAATGTCAAGCAAGAGTTGAGAACAACGAATCATGAGATCAAGGGGGAACACATGTGATTGAGACATCCAATAAATCAAAAATACCCCACAAGTCTGAAATCAAACCTGTATGGGCTACCACTAAAACCTTGTCATGCCCCAGAACCAGAATACTGAAGAGCGGGGGAATGACTCAGCCAGCTACGTATTACGGGTAGATGAATACCGTATAATACGATCAATGTTGTCTAACCAGACGAGGGGGTACATACTACATAAAAGTCTTTCTATGGTCACTTCACATCTATTGTCTCAATCATTCGAACAAGAAAACAAAAATAGAGAACATGTAAGATAAAGCAGTAAGGCATCCCAAACGCTCAGTCAAAATGTTTTTGAGATCTGGCTTTACAAAACATAGCCAGATGATATAGCAAAGTGTACACAATCGTTATCAGCTGCAGTCTGACTTAATTACAATTATGTAAAAGTAAGTACAAGACAATCCGACTAACATGTCGGTGCCAAACGGCTAAGTATAAAGTAAATAACAAAACGAACGGTGAAGTAAGGAACCCACTCGAGTCCTCCTGCGATTATTTCCCTAGTATTGACCATCTTGGAGGTAGAAGTATGCTGAGTCCTCGGAAACCGGCTCTAAATCTGGCCATGCAAAACCAGAGAGGTTAGACCTCTAATAGCAAGTACCACAAGGAAGGACGATATGAAGGACTAAACCAGTAAGTAAAAGAATATAATGATAATAGATCTCTGCTTTCCACTAGGATTCACATCACATCACGATACTTCGAACCAACCTCCCAACCAAACAAGGACAGAAGTTGGCCCGTCATGTCCTGATATTCTGATCATCCTAGTTAGGTAACAGAGTAGTGCAGTACACAAACAAATCATCTTGAACGGCCAATCAACTACTACGGCTTGCTAATGTGAGTTCCAAGTTATCCTCGAATTATGCAATAGGAATTCCTCAGTTCTTACTATATGCGAGCAAGGCTAGTCTATCCAGTCAATCAATTGCACCATGCATGAATTAGACGAGTCCCAGCGGGACACCCGTCATCAATACACAATATACAATAATAATATAAGCAGATACCGCTTCCTGCCCGTGTGGCAGATTTGTCGTATCTGTGGGAACCAGCCGGCCTGTCGGGTACTACTCGTCCCAAGGGGGCTGCCATGTAAGAACTCGAGAATCCATCCTCTCCATGCCATCATTTATTTTATTTAACTTAATAGTCCCTACGTTGAGTGAAATCCCATGCCGTGGATCATGGTCATTCAAATGAGTACTTTCGTACGGGGTACGATATGCGTAACTCTACAACGATACCCGTGCGGCTATATTGTAGGTCTTACATAGCGTAATGTAACAATCCAATCTAACCACGGTAATCATGCCTTGACCATAAAGTACACATGCTTCTTTTGTAGAAAATAAATAAATAATTAATTAAATAAATAGATTGAAGCCTGCATGTACATGTATGTCAATATTCGGGATCAGCCAGTCGATCACAATAGTTCATAACATGAACGTATCTCATTCATTCATTTCAATAAGACGACTAGCCAGTCTCTTAGTTCCAACTAGGAACGCATGATCAATTTAGTCAAGATACCATCGTCATCAATGGTGACAAGGCATAAAAGTCATTTAGCATTAAATGGGTCGAGTCTATAACTCTCAAGGTCAAGTTCCAGTCTTACTAGGTATCCATCAATCAATCAAGACACGGGGCACTAATACACAAGCATTAACATGCTAAGATTATCAAGTTCATAATAAGGCGTAAGGATATAATAGGAAAATTATCATGCTATCATTAAATGAATAAATTAGAGAACAAAATAGAAACACCAAAGTCAGGAAGTCACGCCAACAAGTCTATGCTAAGGTCAATAAGTCATGCAAGAAGTCTATGCTAAGACCAACAAGTCACGCAAGAATCGTGCACGTAAAAAGGGGTACGCCAAGTCTAGCCTGAAGGAGTGAGCGTGTAAAATGATACACGCTGGCAAGCGTGAGCGTGAAAGGAAATCTACGCACGCATAGCGTATAGGGTAATAAGTAATTCACGCACAGCCTAGTGTGGCATGATAGGAAATTCACGCACGCATAGAGTGAACGTGAAAAGTCACGCACGCAAGCACAGAGCGAACGTGATAGGAAATCCACGCACGCATACAAAGATGTGTGCACAACTCAAAATTCACACAGACACGTAAGAATGCGTGCGTGACTAAAAATATACGCACGCTCATGAGAATGTTAGCATGACTAAAAATACACGCACGCTCATAAGAACGTTAGCGTGACTAAAAATACACTCACGCTCATGAGAACGTTAGCGTGACTAAAAATACACGCAGACACGTAAGAACGTGTGCGTGACTGAAAATACACGCAGACACGTAAGAACGTGTGCGTGACTGAAAATATACGCAGACACGTAAGAACGTGTGCGTGACTGAAAATACACGCAGACACGTAAGAACGTGTGCGTGACTCAGCCTTCGTCCTAGCCAGAAAATGAAGTTCCCAGCCAGAAGACACGCTAAGTTGGTGGACCAAAACCCATGAACAGCCGAATACACAAACTTAGATCTAGAGAAAACAAGCCACAGAAACCAAAAATGCCAAGCACTAAACTCTTTCAGGATCATGAGAAGAAGAGAAATAAACCATAAAAATGGTTCTCCAAGCAAGAAGCAAGATTGCACTTGCCTACTGCTACTGCTGGTGGGTGGAGAGTGATGAGAGGAAGAAGAAGAAGTAATGGTGAGAATGAGTAATGAAGAGAGAGAAGGAGATGGAAGCCTTAAATAGCAAAGGGGGAGGTAGGTGGGAGCTATTGGGCCGGGTTGCATTCGGGTCCAACTGGGCCAACCCGAAAAGACTAACTAAAGCAGAGAATAAAATTGCAGAAAAACTAAAATACAGATAATAAATTACAGAAATTAATTACAGGAAATTAATTAACATGAAAATTAAAGAGCAGCTAATTAATTAATATAAAAATTTAAAGAGCAGATAATTAATTAATATGAAACATGATAAACACAGATAACGAATTATAGGAATTTAAATACAGGATGATACATGATAAATATTAAATAAATACGTTCAAACAATATACGTATTAAAATACGCATTCTGGGAACGGAGAGTGACACTCTGTATCGTAGAAGAATCTGAGAGAATGACTTCTAACAGAAGTAGCTTCTTTTGGATTCTCCGACAAGATGTCGTAGACTACGAAGTTAATGAATGGCTGTCTCCAGTCTGGTGCTTCGTCGACTGTCAGAGCGGAGTAACTCTCAACATATTGAACATTGTTCTTGGGACAGACCAATTCACGGCCTATTATGTCAACCAAGTGGTGAGCATGATTCGGAACCGCTAAGGAAGCGGTAAGGCCTGCTAGGGCATCGGCTTCAATGTTCTGGAGCCTGGGAACGTGTTCTATGAAGAACCCTTCCAAGGACGAGATGATGTCAATCGCTATTTGGTGATAGGGGATCATGTCTTCATGACGAACTTCATATGAACCCCGGATCTGGTTAACGATCAGCTGTGAATCGCCATATGCTTCGAGGTGCTCTATCCCCATTTCTTTTGCAAGTCGGAGGCCGATAACTAGAGCGTTGTACTCTACGACGTTGTTTGAACAAGGTTCCGTGAGGGAGTACGCCCGATTGATCACCAACCCAGAGGGAGAAATCAGCACCACTCCGACTTCGACTACGATATTGCCTTTGGGCCCAGTTCTTGAAGCGCCGTCGAAGAACATTTGCCAAACGGCATCATGGAAGACCATATTTGAATTGGCGATCTCATCTGGGATCTCTTCGTATATTCTGGTTGACTCTAAACCTGGATGGGCTGCTAAAAAGTCTGCCAGAGCTTGACCTTTAACAGCCTTCTGTGGGACGAAGATCATGTGGTAGGGAGACAATAATATTGCCCAAGTAGTGAGGCGAGAGCTGAGTGCCCCTGGTTTGGTCATGAGGACCCTGAGAGGGTTGACTCGTGATATCACATGTATGGTTTGTCCTGTGACGTAGTGTCGCGTCTTCTGAATGGCGAACACTAGAGCGAGGCACTCCTTTTCTACGACAGTGTATCGATGCTCAGGCCCTATCATCATTCGGCTGAGGTAGGAGATGGCTTGTTTATGGCCTGCATCATTATTTTGTGCTAGTAGAGCACCGAGAGAATGCTCCATTGCTCGTACATAGAGCAGGAATAGCTTTCCAGCAACTGGGGCCACCAGGACTGGAGGGTTCGACAGGTATTCTTTGATGTTGTCGAAGACGCGCTGGCACTCTTCATACTATACGAAGGAGACGTCTTTCTTCATGAGGTACGTGAAGGGTTGACATCGTCCGGAGAGGTTAGAGATAAACCTCCTGATGTAAGCTAGCCTTCCTTGAAGGCCTCTGAGTTCACGAAGATTTCTTGGGGGACCCATCTCCATGATTGCCTTCGTCTTCTCAGGGTCGACATGGATACCCTGGGAGGTAACGCTAAAACCCAAAAACTTCCCGCTGGATACGCCCAAGAAGGATTTTGTGGGATTCATCTTCAAATTGTGCGCCCGCATCAGGTCGAATACTGTCTTCAGATTATGCAGATGATCTTCTTTAGAGCGGCTTTTGACGGCGATGTCGTCGACATAACACTCCACTATCTTGCGTAAGTGATCTCTGAAGATGACGCTCATGGCTCGTTGATAGGTGGCGCCAGCATTCTTTAAACCAAATGGCATGACTGTGTAGCAGTATGTGCCAATCGGTGTTCGAAATGATATATGTTTTTCGTCGTCAGGGAACATCTTGATTTGATTGTACCCTGAGAAGCCATCCATGAATGACATGCGCTCGAAGCCGCAGGTGTTGTCAATCATTATATCTATAATAGGAAGGAGAAACTCATCCTTAGGACACACCTCGTTCAGATTCTGGAAGTCGATGCAGATTCGGATCTTCCCATTCTTTTTGAGGACTGGTACTATATTGGCTACCCAGTCTGGATGTTGTTCCTCGCGAATGAAGTCGCTGGCTATCAGTTTGTTGACTTCGTCCTCGATAGAGTTCATGATGTCTGGGCAGAACCGTCGTTGCTGCTGCTTGACCGGCTTTGCGTCCGGACGAATGTTGAGTTTGTAAAGTGCAACTTCGGGGTTTAGTCCTGGCATATCTTCATAGCTCCAGGCGAACACGTCGATATATTCTCTGACGAGTTGGAGTAGCGATTTTTGCTCTTTGTCTGTCAGACTTTTGCTAACGAAGATTAGTTTTGGAGAGGACTCATCGCCGAGGTCAACTTGCATGACCTCATCTTCGGTGGGAGGCTCTCTTTGTTCGAACCGCTTCTCCCATTGCACGTCTAGCTGTTGGGCCCACGGCTCTAACTCAAGAAGTTCAGGAATGTCTCCATCTTCTTCGTAGGCATCGGCGAATACCATATTGACCGTCCAAGTCTGCCTGAGCATGTCCCTAATGCTAACATCCGAATCAGAAGTGGGTAAACCGGACGAATGAAAGTGCCATTTGCATTCTTCATCTGAGCTCTCGGGGGTTGTCACAGGAGTAACATAGCCTAGACCATGTCTGGTCTTACTATAGTAATCCTGTTGCTTCCCAGCCGGGACTGGCAATTGTAAAGGTAATCGTCGGCCAGTACCGTAGTTCAGGCCTGGTGTAGCCTCCATATCATACCCCTATTTTTGCATGAAGTACTTGGATCGAGAGCTATACAGATAAAGGGGCAGTCTTCCAGTGTCGGGTTCCAGATCGACTTCTTCTAGCCTGAAGGGCTGTGGATCGTTCTTCCGGTCAAAGATGATTGGATGATCCTCTCCCTCGATTATGAAGCAGGTGCCTTCCACGGGAGTAAGTTGGTTCGTGGTATAGATATTGGTTACTTGTGTGTCTAAGTTAGTGCCTATACTGTATTCCATCGCATACATTACACGAAGCTTATCAAGCTCGAGGTAGTTCAAAGATAACCCTTTATTGATGAAGTAAGGTATCTTTTCAGAAGGAATTACATCGTCAGCGGAAGGAACATCAGTGTATACGGCTACGTACTTGGCCAGCTCTTTCTCTTCTTCAGCTACTCCCTATATCAGTAAAGCCTGGAAGGATGATCTGGGCAGCCTGATCATCAAGGGTTCCGTTGATGGGGCCAGACGTGGAGTCTTCGGTGCGCTAGCGGTCCCCAGCTTGGTACTGAATTGTTGGTTTGTCCCCAACTCCAGTTTAGCAACCCCTGCGTTATTGAAGCTTGGGAAGATGATCTGGGGAGCTTGATCACCAAGGGTCCCGCTGGTAGGTCAGGACGTAGGGTTGGTGGCTCACTAACAGTCCTCGGCTCAGTGTTGGGCTGACGCCTTGTCCTTGGCAGACGGATGACCATTGGCTTATCAGGAGAGTTTGTCTCTTCAGATTATCGTTGATCGGCTCTTGACAGTCTGATTGTCGTTGGCTTCACAGTGGGTCTCGGCATTTGGCTAGACCTTGGGAGTCAGATAGTCATTTGCTCCTCCTGTACAGAGAGACTTATTGCATCCTTACATAAAGTGGCTGTAAGGGGTAAAGTTCTGCCTGGTTTGCGGGCTTGGAGGTGGATCGTCAGAGGTTCTTCAGATCCCATTGTCGCCTTAGTTTGAGCTTGAGTATTTTTTTGACATGGTGCCTCTTCGACTTCTCGTACAAGCAGTAGTCCGAGTAGTAGGATTCAAGCCCTCTGAAAGGATCAATGTCGGCAAATTTGGTTCTTACAAAGTCGTGTTTGTCGACGTACTTGAAGCACTAGTGCAACGTGGAAGGCACGATCATATTGTTGTGTATCCAAGGATGCCCTAGAAGAATATTGTAGGAAATGTTCGCTTCTATGACATACCAGGTTACTTCTGACTGAAGGTCGCCGATTTAGCACTTTAAGCGAATCTTTCCGACCGGATAGCTTCTGCCTGAATTGAAACCGCTGATGGCGGTGCTTGTAGGTGTCAGGCGATACATAAGGATGCCCAGATAGGTGTCAGCATTCTGAAGACAATGTTGGGTATTGCTCCAGTAAACGCACTGTCCTGAGGATCCTCTGTGGAGCTTTCTCCTGTGAGCTTAACTTGAGCCAGATAGGTGTCAGCATTCTGAAGTGCATCACTCAGTACAACATGAACATCTTTGGAGAGCCTCAAGAGCTCATACAACGATAATTTGGCCGGTATGTTGGCCAATTGTGCCAAGATGTTGTAAGGCCTCTCCAGTCCCTGAGGCGTATCTTTTCGGAGCAGCGATTTGTCGAAGCGAGTCTCCTTCGGCCTAGGCTTATCGGTCGTCGGAGGCTGAGAGGGACCTGGAGCATCAACAGCAGCTGGCTGATGATCTTCAGCCGAGTTACCCGGTGGGGGTTGAGTTTGTGCACCGGATCGAGTAACGACAACTGTGGTTTTTTTCGACGTCGGCTGAGATTGTGTGGCAGGACTTGACTTTCCCACCCTTCTTCTTGCCAGTAGAGGGTGATGCTGGCTGAGTTACTTCAGATACTAAGTCCTGGTGGACCCACATGACCTCCCCTCGCGATGTGGTGAAGGGTACCGGCCCAGCAGCCTGGTCTCGGGGAAGTGGAAGATTAGCGACCTCCATCTTCGCCCGGGGGACGGGTACCACTCCATCTTGAGTCTTCGTCGGAGGGAAGCTGTCGAATTGGACAGACACCATATTGGCCGCTACAGTTACTTCCTCGAAGTCAATGGCCAGAGCCTTAGAGTCGATCAGGTGCTGGATGTACCGCTTCAATTGGTAGCAGTCTTGTGTAGCATGGTGGACATAGCGATGGTAGTGGCAATACTTTGGGCTTTCCATCTCTGCAGGCCGAGGCTCACGTCTCGGTGGAGGGAGCTGAATCCTGTCTCTTTGTATGAGCATGTCAAGGATGGGCTTGACATGGCTGTCTTCGAAGGAGTAAGTCATCTGCGGCAACTACTTCTCTGCCGGCTTCGGTTCGGGCTTCGGGGCTGTGTCGGCCACCATAGCCTGTTTGCCCTTGTTGTCTCGATTGTTGGAGGGGTTACCACCATTGTTGCTGTTGGCATTAGGGCGTCCGCCCTTGTCGTCTTCCTCCGTGATGTACAATCCTAGTTGGCGAGTTTTCTTCAACTTGTCTTCTGTGCTAGTGGTGCTGATGATGAAAGTCTTCCAGTTCTTGAACTGACTTTTGCCTATCCAGAGGCTGATTGTGGGAAGCAGCCCCTTTTGGCAGATTTTAATCAAGGAAGAATCTAGATTGCTAGAGGGCAATTTCATCGCGGTTTGGCGAAACCGCTCAATGTAGTTTCTTTTTAGTTCTTTCTCACCTTGAACAATGTCCATGAGGGTGGACATTGTCACATCTTGTCCTACCTCGTAGAACCTTTCAAGAAACATGTTTTTGAAGCCGGCAAAGGAATGGATGCAGTTGTCTGGAAAGTTGTGGTACCAGTCGAAGGCGACCCCTTCCAATGCTCTAATGAACAACCGCGTAAGGATGGCATCGTCATGAGGCAGATGGTCGGTTGTGATTTCGAAGTAGGTGATGTACCTGTTTGAAGATGTCTTCCCATTATATGAATTGATGTTGAATGGTTTATATCTTGGTGGAAAGGGAACATCTCTCCATGCAGCAGGATACGGTTGCCGTACCCTGAGGTCCTGGCAGGTTTTTCGGGCGTAAAACATTGCCCGGAGCTCCTGGACCTCTCGTCTTGCCTTCCTGGCCTCGTCTGCAGTGGTAGGAGCTGATATTGTAGGAGGGTTGTCGATCGGGGTTGAGTTCGAGTCCGCATTGGCTGCGGGACCCAAGCTTGTCTGGCCAAGCGTCCTTCCTTACAGAGTTGGTAGGGCCGTTTTGATCTCGTCTATGGATTTGACCAAGGTATGAAGTATGGCCTCCAGGGTGTCGATGCGTTGGCGATCACTGGGACTGTCTTGGTCGTTGTTTGTCATAAACACCGTCCTCATATGAGGAGAAATGGAAGGAATGGTGGAGGACGTGCCCTCTGAATCATACCCTTGCGTCGAAAAATCGTCGGGATATGTAGGAATGTTCTCCTCTGGTTCAGACTCAGAGAAAGTGCTACCCCCTGCACAGGAGGCTGCCTCATCTTGGGACCCGTTGACGTCCTCGGGGACGTCTGGGTCTACTGTATCTGGGGAGGAATTGCTTCCTCTGGTGCATCTTCTTGGAACGTCGAATTGTCGTGGACGTTCGGATGGGTGCTACCCCCAGTTTCAGCTACCCCCAGGGATGGGGATGACGAATCTCCAAGTGTTGAAGATTTCATTTTTGAATGGGTGCCTTGATAAACTCCTCCTATGGTGGTTGTGGACGACCACTTGGATGAGAGCTTCTTGGCCGTGCAGGTTAAAACCTTTGGGCTAGCCACATTCATCTTCTTCTCTACTTTGCTAGTAGGGACCTTCTGAGCAGAGTTGCAGGAGGCGACATAAAGCGCTTCGTCTCCTGAGCTTGGTGGTAGGACCGGTCCTGGATGTTGCAGTCGTTGGAAGACGGACTGTCGGTACTCTTGGGCTGCCGTCTTACTGCAGCAGCAGTTGACGATGACTTGAGTGCAGTGATGTCCATGAAAGGACTCTCTGTACACCAAGCTTTCTTCTCTTTCCTTGCGCTTGTGAAGAATCACATCACGCAAGTCACTCGTTCTGTGGGCCCGAGAGTTTCGAGCACACGAATGTGTTGGCATCCCACCTGCTCCGTGATGTGGGGCTAGTAAGAGTACTTGCCCTTGATCATTGTTGGAAGATTCTTAATAATTATCCTGTCCGTTGGCCACCGGGGGTTGGACACGGACAGTTTTATACAACTTTCCATCAGGGGCCCGTATAATAGTCAGCGGGACGCCCTAATGGTCAGAAGTTGGGACAGCTGACTGGGCTCGACGAGCCCGCGCTGTCCTAGACTTCTTTTCTCTAGCACCTGAGAGTGCATAGTAGGAAGAGTCCAAGTTATGCGTCACAGAGTCTGGCGCATCCTGCTGAGAGCCTCTGGGGTCAGGACCGCATGAGAGGCGGTCAAAGACTGACCCTGAGCCGTACATGGTGGATGGCTTGCGGCTGAGTTTGGCAGCCGCATAAGTGTTCTCCATACGGCTGGGAATAGTTTGCATACGGCTTGAAGTTGTGGCCGCATGGGCCTCCTTCATACGGCTGGCAGTTGTGGCCGCATGAGCCTTCCCCATACGGCTGGCTTTTGTGGCCGCATGATCCTTCCCCATGCGGCTGGCTTTTGTGGCCGCATGAGCCTTCTCCATGTGGTGGGTGCCCTTTCGTGGCTGCTTCTTGGACCGCATAGCGTCCCTCTTTGTCCCTGCAAGTCCAGCATCGTAGTCTTTTCCTCTGCCGGACTTGGGGACAGCAGAGTCCTCTACGGTCTGAAGTGGGGCCACATGAGAGCCTTCTCTGCCGTTTTGGGCAGCAGAGAGTATTTCTTCCAGTACTTGGGAAGGAGCAAATGATTTGGGCCTCCACTTCCTGCGGGCCTTCTTCGTGCGGGCTCGCTTCTGGACCGGGCCGGCGCTCCCGTCGGAGAGCATTTCTTCAAACGCCTTCTAGTCGAAGCGGACGACCAGCATCTGTTGCGTGGAGCCGAGCTTGGCGGTGTCCGATTGCGTCACCAACTTCTCAACCGTAGAGAAGTTAGTCCCCAGCAGAGTCGCCATCGTGTTTGCCATTAATTATAAAAGAACAGAATAATTTTATGGGAGGACTGGACTTTTACTTCACAACTACAAACTCGCTTGTACAAAAGAGAGCCTAAGAACAAAACCTAGGAAAAACAATCTAAAGTACAATTGTTTTGTTTTTCTGGGGGGTGACTGTAGAGGCTCGGGAGAGTGCTATCAACTCTGCCTTACTCTTTGGACGATCGGACGTCGCTTCGGCTCTTATGAAGAAATGCTCTTGCTGGATGCTCTTTGCTCTATACCTCTCTCTGTGTCTCCGTCGCTCTCTGTCCAGGCTTTTGCAAGGGAATGGCACCTTGCTATTTATAGGACTTTGTGATAAGTAGGGTGTGCAGTAATTGCTCCTTGAAAAGTAGGCGGTTAGGGATTGGTTAAGATTAGCCTTGATCTTGTTTATTGGAAATCAATCTGGACTATTATGTTGAATACAACAAATCTGTATTGTTTGTTAAAAATTGATCCAGACAGTTATGTTGATTGCAATAAATCTGTATTGTGATGATTTGTTGATAGCAGCAAATCCGAGTGGATAAGTCTTGGTCAATCTTCTGCCACGTGTCCCAACCGCCATTATGCTGAGAGCCGTATGAACGCGGGTGAATAAGTCTTAGACGATCTCCTGCCACGTGTCTCAACTGCCATTGTGCTGCGAACCGTATAGATGGGGTATCCTGGCAGAGCCGCATGAGTGTGGCCCCGACTACCGAACCGTATGAAGGTGGCAGCCGCATGAGAGTGACAGCCGCATAAGAGTGAACCCCAATTGAACCGCACAAGGGTAGTCCCCCACAATCCGAGTCGCATGAGAGTGGCAGTCGCATGGGGGTGGCCTCCAACTGAACCGCATAAGGGTGGCCCCCACAATCTGAGCCGCATGAGAGTGGCAGCCGCATGGGGGTGGCCTCCAACTGAACCGCATAAGGGTGGCCCCCACAATCCGAGCCGCGTGAGGGTGGCAGCCGCATAAGGGTGAACCCCCAACTGAACCGCATAAAGGTGGTCTGGGCGGTCCGCATAGAGAGCTTCTTTGGACTTTGTGGACTGTACCGGCTGTCTCAGAGATTTTCTCGTCTTTTGAGGAGCCTGACGCGTCACCTCATTATGTCAGAGCCGTCAGAGCTGTCACTTTATGTCATAGCATTAAATGGCCAGCTGCAGGAAGTAATTATGGCCAGCTGTCATCGACCTGTTTTGAGCTGCATGAGGCCACGTGGCTCTTCCTGAGCCGCATAAAGTCCCTGAGCCGCATGCGGCTCTCTGGGTCTTTCCGAGCCGCATAAGATTCTTCGAGCTTTTGAGCCGCATGTTGAGTCTGGCCCGCATATGAATTATTATTCTTTTTCATGCTTCTACATTGCCAAGGATTGACGAGTTGTTCGATCAGTTGAGCGGCGCGAAGGTGTTTTCGAAGATAGACCTGAGGTCCGGTTATCATCAGCTGAAGGTAAAGCGGGAAGACGTTCCGAAGACGTCTTTTCGGACTCGATACGGCCAGTACGAGTTCACTGTCATGCCATTTGGGTTGACCAACGTCCCAGCAGTATTCATGAACTTGATGAACAAGGTATTCCATCAGTACCTTGACAAGTTCGTGGTGGTCTTCATAGATGACATCTTGGTCTACTCGAAGACGTCGGAGGAGCACGAGGAGCATCTGAGGATTGTGCTCGAGACTCTGAAAAAGGAGCAGTTGTACGGGAAGCTTTCGAAGTACGAGTTCTTCCTGGAACAGGTCGAGTTCTTGGGTCATGTTGTGACCGAGCACGGAATCTCAGTAGACCAGAAGAAGATTGCAGCGGTAGAGTCTTGGTCTACACCCAGTTCAGTTGCCGAGATTCGGAGCTTTCTGGGTTTGGCTAGCTACTATCGGAAGTTCGTCCAGGACTTCTTGCGGATTGCGAAACTGATGACTAGACTCACCAGGAAGGACGTAGAGTTCGTCTGGACTGAGGAATGTCAGGCCGCCTTCGATGAGCTGAAGAAAAGGTTGACATCAGCTCCAATCTTGATATTACCGTCTGGGACTGGTGGTTTCTCGATCTACATCGACGCTTCTGGTAGGGGTTTGGGTTGTGTTCTTCAGCAGCACGGGAAGGTGATTGCCTATGCATCTAGGCAGTTACGTCCTCATGAGAAGAACTACCCGACTCATGATCTGGAGTTGGCCGCTGTTATCTTTGCCTTGAAGTTGTGGAAACACTACATGTATGGAGAGCGGGTTGAGATCTTCACTGATCATAAGAGCTTGAAGTACGTGTTCACTCTGAAGGAGCTGAACATGCGGCAGAGACGGTGGCTCGAACTGATGAAGGATTTTGATATCGCCTTGCAGTACCATCCAGGAAAGGCTAACGTAGTTGCAGATGCCTTGAGCAGGTATCCAATAGCTATGTATCTGACGACAGATCGTCATCTTTTGGCTGACCTGGACAGTTTGGGAATCGAGGTGATTATTCCGGGCATAGAGGTGCATATGTGGGGCTTACAGATTCAATCTGAGTTAGTGGACGGAGTCAGATCAGACAGTATGATGATGTTGCCCTGAGGAGCATCAGGGATCAGGTGCGGGCAGGGTTGCTCGATGATTTCTCTATTGTCGAAGATGGGTCGCTGCGGCACGGTGCTAGACTGTGTGTTCCGAGTGGAGAGCTTCAGGAGGAGGTTCTTTAGGAGGCACATCGCTCTCAGTACTCTATGTATCCTGGGGCCAACGGGATGTACAGAGAACTGAGGGAGCACGTTTGGTGGTACGGTATGAAGCGTGAGGTAGCTCAGTTTGTATCTCGCTGCTTGGTATGTCAGCAGGTGAAGGCCGAGAGGCAGAGGCCTGGTGGGTTGCTACAGCCACTACCCATTCCTGAGTGGAAGTGGAAGCACATCACCATGGACTTTGTGTCCGGACTTCCACGATCTCCTGGAGGAAAAGACGCGATTTGGGTCATAGTTGATAGATTGACCAAGTCGGTCCACTTCTTGCCTTTCACGGTAGGGTTGTCTACGGAGAGGCTGGCAGAGCTGTACGTTCGTCAGATCGTGCGATTGCATGGGGTTCCTATGAGCATAGTTTCTGACCGGGATAGTCGTTTCACTTCCCACATCTAGAGGAGTTTGCAGACTAGCTTGGGCACCTCGCTCAAGTTTAGTACCGCTTATCATCCCCAGACGGACGGGCAGTCAGAAAGTACTATCCAGACTTTGGAGGATATGCTTCGTACGTGTGTGCCTGATCTCGGGGGTTCTTGGGAGGACCATCTTCACCTGGTAGAGTTTGCTTACAACAACAGCTATCAGGCCAGTATAGAGATGTCGCCATTCGAGGCTCTATACGGACGGAGATACTATACTCCCTTGACATGGAACGATGTCGGCAAGAGAGTGCTGCTTGGACCGAAGATGGTAGTAGATGCAGCTGAGAAGGTCAGGTTGATTAGAGACAGACTTCGGGTGGCTCAGGATAGGCAGCGGCAGTGGGCCGATAACCACCGGAGACCGTTAGAGTTCGAGGTTAGTTTCAGTTCCTGTTTGTGATGCTTGTGATTTTGTTTGTCCTGTGTGCTGAGTTTATTTTATGTCTAGGCTGGTGCTTTGGTGTTCCTGAAGATTTCTCCGACACGGGGTACGATTCGCTTTGGCGAAGGCGGGAAGCTTAGTTCGCGCTACATCGGACCTTTCACTATCCTAGAGAGGGTCGGTGCAGTGGCTTATCGACTAGACTTGCCACCTACGCTAGAGGGGGTACACAACGTGTTCCATGTGTCACAGTTGAGGCGGTACGTGGCAGACCCCAGCCATATTTTGGACCATTCAGCGATCGAGGGGGGCCTACACTTCACTATCCAGAGCAGCCAGTGGAGATTCTGGATCGTCGGGAGAAGGTGCTCCGGAACCAGGTTATACCCTTGGTACGTGTTGTATGGAGGCATCACTCTCCAGGTGAGTCTACCTGGAAGAGAGGACGACATGCGGGAGCATTTCCCTTATCTCTTCGAGCCCTGAGGTATAATCTTATGTTTTGAGGACAAATTTTTTTTAAGGTGGATAGATTTGTCACCCCCAATTTTCATGAACAGGGGTATTTTGGTAATTTTCCACTTTAGAATTATTTTGGAATTATTTATTTATTTATGATATTATTTTGGGGTTATTTGAGTCGGGTTCAAATTTTAACTCAATCCGACTTGTATCGGGGATCCGGGGTAGTTTTGACTCTAGTGGGACCCACTCATTAGTTAGACATGGCCCATATGACATTATTTTAGTTAGTGAGTTAGACTAATTATTCATGGATAGGTTTAGTTTGATTAGAGACTTAAAACATGACTAATTTAGCCTCAACCTAAAACCCTTTTCCTAATATTAATTAATAAGTCAAGTGGGGGCTTTTTGGACTTTTGATAGGGACACCTATGCCAATAGGTGGCCGGCCACTCTAGGAGGGGATAGGGATGAGCCTCTTTGTTTTATCAACTCAATTTTCTCTCTCTTGTTCTTTCCCAAATTTTGAGAAGAGACTCCTTTGATTTCACCATCAAATCAATCCATTTCTCCACTCAATCCCTTTCTTTTCTTCTCTATTTCCATCAAGAGGAGGAGCTAGCTAGATTTGGGGAGTTTCGAAACTCGTTCGTGTCCATTTGGATGTCTCTACGTGTCGGTGTCGTATCGGGAGGAGTTTTTCTAGATTTGACCAACCAGGAGGTATAATTTCTCCTCTATTTCATTTCTACATGTATTTAGGATTATTTTGAGCCCATAGGAATGACCCCCATGGTTGTATCTCCATTTGTGTCCATTTCGTGTCTATTTGGAGGTCATAGGAGTGTCCTTTGTGTTGTGTTTGTGTCCTAGTGGGAAAACCCCCAATTTTGGACACACCTAGTGTTTGTGTCATTGTGTGAATGATTTATTTGTGTTTTAATCTCAGATTTTATATTGTTAGAGTGTTGTTCTTAATGTATTATATGGTATCATATTGTATCATGTTATGTATCTATATATATATGTATATATATCATTGTTATATGTATATATGTGTCTCTATATATATATATATATATATTTTTTTTTTCTATATATATATATATATATATATATATATATATATATATATATATATATATATATATATATATATATATATATATATATTATATTTATATATTTATATATATATATATAAATAATAAAAAAAATAAAATATATATATATATATATATATATATATATATATGGTGTGTCAATATTCATATGGGTGTGTGGGTGTCTTTATATATATTATTGATGTGTGTGTAGAGATTAATATAGAGTGAGTGAGAGGGAGATATAGAGAATGGGATTTGGAGAGTGAGAATGAGAGTGAGATTGAGAGAGTGTTAGAATGATAGAGGGAGTGGGGGAAAATAAGATAATAGGAGGAGGTGGTACTGCTACAAACAGCAGCTGTGGGAACAGCAGCAGTCCCTTGTGGGGACTGCTGATTTCGAGCCATAGCAGTGAGAGAGGGGGGGACAGCCCCATAGACTGCTGAATATAGCAGTAACAGTAGCAGCAATATGCTGCTGTCTTGGCAGCAATGTAGGAGGGGGGACGGCCCCATAGGCAGCCATTAACAGCCCCTTGGACAGCCCCATTTCACCCATCCAATTGTTCATTCATTCTTCCCTACATTCTTTCCTTCATTCTTCCATAAATTTATCCATTCATTCATGATACATTCATCCCTCCATCCATAAACACATTCATCCATCCATTCATGCATTCAATCTTCCATTCACACATTCATTCACTCAACCCATTCCTCCATTCATTAAACCATTCAATGCATTCATACACACAAATACTCATTCACATATTCCATCCATTCATTCAACATTCATACATACACTCATCCACTCAATTCATCCATTCATAAATCCATTCCAATTACATTGAGTCTTTATTTCAATCCCATATGGTTGTTTTGGGGTTGTGTGGGTATGATGTGGTTAGCTAGTATTTTAGAAGGTTAAGATAAGGTATTGTTAGGCTATGTTAGTAAGGTAATGTCGAGATGACCAACATGTGTCATAAGATGGGTAAGATGAGCTAGGTACTAGGATTTTATGGTTGGTAATGTTTAGGTAGGTTAGTGTCTAGCTATCCTAGGAAGCCTAGGTTAGTATTCTAAGGTTAGAGTGGTTTACCTTGGTATGTGCAAGGTATTGGTATTTACCTTGTGAAGGGTCAATGTAGGTAATGGGATATAGTTAAGTTATTGAGTTTGACTTCTAAGATGGGCTTAGAATTAAGTTGTCTTGGTAGGTAATGACTAGATGAGGGTAGTTTAGGCTAGTCTTGACCCCTATTGACCAAGAGTTGACTTTTTGACCGAAAGTCAACTTCAAGTCAACGCTTGACCTAGAATTGACCAAAACCAAACCAGAGTTGACCAGTTGACTGAAAGTCAATAGTTGGTCAACATTAGACTAGTTTGACCTAGGGTTGACCTAGAGTTGACCAAATTTGACCAGGGTTGACCAGTTGACCAAAAGTCAACTGTAAGTTAACCTTTGACCCCATTTGACCTAGTTTGACTTAGATTGACTCCTAGTGACCTAGTATGATCTAGTATGATATAGTATGACCCAGTTTGACCTAGTATGACCTAGTTTGACTTAGACTTGCATATCATGACTTAAATTAGCTTTCCTTTTATTATAAAATCCTGTTTGACTTATAGTATCTTATTTTAGGTCTGTGATTACTCTGAGCGTCTGTTCACCTTATCAGCTCAGGACCACATGCGAGTACATTCACTGATAGTTTTCATTGTCTTGATATCTGCTATATCTGATTCAGTTGTAGTGTCTTACTCGATTTCCAGTCACGATAGTTTACGGACTAGTATACGTCGGATTCTGTCATGAGATGGTATTCCTGAACTTTCTTGGTATATTGGTACGTGATATTTCTTGTTTTCTGTACTTGTATAGACATCGATTTGGGAGTGGGCTGGCCCCCTGCTTTTGAATCCCGTGTCATGACGTACCATATCCGGATCCGTGATACTATTCGGGAATGGGAGAATTATTAGGGGCTATGTGATCAAAGCCTCCTGTCACAATTATGTTTGCAGGGAATTATTAGGGTGTAGCAAGATTTCTCCGTATGCTTGTTATCCAGGTTGGCCGACATGACCCTTTCCAGAGATTTTCTTGTGATTGTCGGGCCAAGTGGATAACCTGTCCTGTAACTTTTCCAAAGTCGATCACATAATGCTCTAATAATTCAAGGCACATTTTATATTTATTTATCGTATCTCATATCTTGCTCAGTTCTACTTTCAGTACTTTTCTGACCATGCTATGATGTTCATTTACTCACATGTTCTACATGCCTTTATGCTGTACCTTGATTGGAGACTAAGTTCTGTTCGGGAGAAGGGTTACAACCCCGGTCCTTATTTGGTTTAAGGGTTGTAACTCGACTTCCGAATGGTTCCCAAGTCATCCTATATCTTTGTCTTGTATTTCATTATACTGTCTCTTGTAGAATTTGTCAATTCATATGGAACTGCTGTTAGTGTTTGTACTTGCTCATTTTTCTGACAGGATATCGTTGATATATTACAGATGATTCTGAGGCAGACTGCCTGACCTATTATGGGGTCGAGTTAAATGGAGTAGTCCAGGACCGTGGCCTGATAGTAGAGCCACTAGACTTTGTACACCCAGAGTAGTGTAGCTTAGTTAGGTTTGCCTGGACTGCGATCCAGCTAGTACTTTCAGACTGTAGTTTCTATATTATATTCTGTGACTCTGTGATGTTGTGTATATCTCTGGGCTTGTATGGGATCTTGAACTTATTTTCTATTTTTATCTATCATATTTCCTTTCCGTGCTATCTACCTTAGTTTTATCTTGTGATTGAGACTGTATTTGCTATGTCACCTCCATTCGGAGTGTATATACTGTACAGGTACCTTTATACTGTTTAGTCGTAGTCTTTACAGATGTTATATACATCGTTCTACCGTTGATTCTGCGACGTAGGCTGGACGTACCCACGTGCTCGTGCCCCTGATAAGGGTGCGGGTCGTGACAATGTTCAAAAGGAAGGTTCTTTTTTACTTTTTAGTCCTACCATGCCGGACGGAGACTATTTTGATGATTTCATTTTTGTGTCTCAAGATGCTTCTAATGAATGGTTCAATGATTTCCATCAACAAAAATTTTGTTTGGGATGTCCAATTAATTTCAATTTGTTTCCCGACCATTTAAACGTCTTTGAACACTTTGATCTCGTAGACCTAGTTCAAACAAGTTTTTTGGTTTATTCTAATGCAATTCACATGTTCTATTGCAATCTACAGGTCACAAAAGGCACGATTAAATCTAAAGTCGGTAGAATTGACATTGAGTTTGATGTCGATGATCTGGAAATCATGCTTCATATTCCCAATATTGGGGAAGCATTAGTGGATATTACCTCTTCCAGCACATATGACTTTTGACCCTTTTCGTGACTCTTTATGTGTACCAAACTCACGTCCCAAAGGCACTCTTCGTAAGAAACCACGGCGACTTCTCTATGCGATGTATTTGCCTTAAATCTTTCAGTTCTTTGAGGTTATCTTGGATGATTGTGCCCAGGGTACTCTACCTGCCCATCTTTATGAGCATCAAAGAGTTGCACCTATTCCCGCAGTCCAACCTCCTCCTCCTCCTCCTATTGACTCATCAACTGGTAGTTCACATCCTTCCCATCCTCTTTGTGGTGTCACCCTTGAGTCGCTTCAGGCCTTGATGCTGGATCAGTTTTGTGCTATGGATTTATGTACCACTCTTCCGCTTCAGGCCATATCCAACACTGTGAGGGATGTTACCTACAGCTTTTCTCACAACCCTGGTAGCCCTATCCCCATGGTTCGTGACCCTTCGGTGATTGGATATCGCATTGATGATCGAGAGGCTCAGCTTTACTTTGACCCTGCTGCTGCCCGCTATGATCCCAACCGATCTGCTGAGACGGTCCTTCTAGGGCGGCAAATGGTGATAATAAGGAGGAGGATCATGATTGAGGATGTTCTCCAGTGATACAGCTTCACTATTTATGTTTTACTTATGTATTAGTGATAAATGCTTCTATCAAGCATTATCATACTTTAGTAGTTATGAGTTTCTTTTTAGCCAGCATGTATTATTAGTTCTTTATGTATCAGTTTCACATTTTCAGCACTCTATGCTTTTCTTATTAAGCATTTTTTTTGCACTTTTCATCTATGTTTATACTGAGTACCATTCTTTTATTTTGCTTATATGACAAAATTGGGGAGAACTTTATGATACTTTCATTACTCTATTGATTATCAAGATACACTCATGTTGCTCTAAAAGTTTGGGTTTGAGTTTTTTTTTTAGACTTCACAGATGTTCAGCAAAATTGTTTTATTGCGGGAGAGCAAGTCAAACATATGACCTAATTTTATTACGGAGGAAAATTCCAAAATAATATTGTACAATTGCATGAGCTATTTTTACCGGTCTACCTCCAAAACAAAGCTGAACAATGATAAAAGTATCAAATCATAGTTTTTGTCACATTATCAAAATAGGGGAGATTGTTGGCCTATGCAGCCATAATCATCTTAATTTTGATAATTGACTTAAAAGTTTGACATTGATATAGAGAGCAAAGAAGACTTCAAAAAGAATAAAGAAGATTGCACGTGATCGTCAAAAAAGATTTTCTTCTAATTTATTCTGTATTTTTTATTTTCTTGAGTATAGATAAATTGTGAGTCGAGATCACTAGCAATTTAGATTACCCTTATAAACCTATATTTCTATCCAAACCCTTACTAAACCAAAAACTGGCCAGAAAACCCTAAAAACCTACTAACCGAACTCGGTTCCCTTGGTTCACTCCTGGTCAACAACAAATTCCTATTCCTTTGGATCTATAACGTTCAAAATTTTGAATGTTACCCTAACCGAGTTCTTCCCAAACTCTGCCTCTCAAATTCCTATAAATAGAGAAGAATTTGTCATTTCTAATCACTCATTTATTCTTCATCTTCTCTATCTTTTCTAAAGCATTCCTATCTACAAGAAGCTTTAAACTTTCTATTCCCAAGACAACTCTTATTCTTCTAAGTGCCGGTGGTTTTCGATTAGAAGTATTTGAGTTGTACAAGCTTGGAGTATAAAAGCTTTCTTCAGAAAGGTGTAGAAGTTTGATCGTAGGCTTCGGATTAAAAGACGGCGGTATTGAAGTTGGCGTATTCTTCGGAGTAAAGCACGCGGTGTAATCTCCATTTCAAATAGAGGATTAAAAGCGGGCAAGAGTTCTCATGACTGGACTAGTCCTCTCAGAGGAAAACTAGTATAAACCTCAGTGTTTGCGTAATCCCTTCTTGCACTACTTAATTACTACTTTACTTCATTGCATTTAAGTGTACTTTATATCTGCCGTTACCTGCTTAAATCTTTATTGGGGATATTTTTCTGCTTCACTCTATTCACCCCCCTCTAGAGGTACCATCGATCCTACACCTACGTCAAGGTCCTTCTTTTTTGGGTCGTGTCTATAAAATAAAGGAATATTTCAAGTAAATTATTAGGGAACTAAATTTGTAAACCCCCGAAAATTGATATATATATACATACATACATACATACATTTTTTTTTCATATATATATATATATATATATATATATATATATATATATATATATATATATATATATATATATATATATAGAGAGAGAGAGAGAGAGGGACATATTTATTTATATATTAAGTAGATATGCACCCACATTTATATATAGTTTATTTGAATATTTTAGCTAATTAGAGTTTAGACCCTGGATTTATACCAACTTAGAGTTTAAGTCCTATTATGTCTTATTGGAATGTTTAGGCCCTATATATTTTTATTTTCTTCAATCTTTCCCATTATACCTTCTGTTTTATATAGTCTCATGTATTGGAAAGAAGGGCATAATAGGAAAAAAGCATTCAGGGTCCTAACTCTCCAATTGGATATGTTAGGGCTTAAACTCTAAGCTGGTACAAAACCCAGGGTCTAAACACTATATATATATATATATATATATATATATATATATATATATATATATATATATATATATATGTATGTATATACGTAGGACTATGATACGTATACATGCCAGCTACGCATCGAGAGGACACCAGTCCAGCTTGAATACATATAAGCTGTTTGGTTATTCTAGACCAACTATATCTCAATCCACTAAATATTGGTAACAATAACGAATCAAGTGCAGTAAGGCTGATCAGACCATAATACACTGATTCTAGAATAGATAAATATGTTAGAGTGGATCCCCAATAACACATTTATCATGAACAAGCTTGAGGAAAATAGAAGCTTGTACAAGACTACGCTATAATGCAGCATGAGTCAAATATCGGACAAAATCTAATTACGGAAGAGAAATATAAAACATCAACTAAATATACATGCAGTCTTGGTGTACCTATCATCCTCTATCAGTGTACCATACCTTCATCTAATACCTGGAGAGATCACTAGTTCCTCAGAGGACTAGCAAGATACATAATATACATACCTACTGTACAGTAAATAACATGCAAAAAAATAGGAATAACAAGTAGAGGAAAGGATGACACGTAAGGGAACTCTACATATGTTGACATGTCATGAGAATATAATATTAATTGTAGCTAAAATCGTAGCCTGGGAAGGCACTAACAATAGAGGATAGCCACGGCTAATAAAACATTCTCTCCTAAGGTACTAGGAAGTCAAGCCTATCTAGTCATGTCCAAGTCAAGTACAGGTCAAACAGGTTAGGGAAAACATGGTATAGGCATATCAATACTATCACTAGACATGAACAAGATAGAAGAGATAGAACAAGTAGTATAGAAAGAAAAGTAAAAATCTACGTGCACATAAAACTAGAAAGTAACCATAACATGAAACAAAAGGAATATGTAACCAAGCAAGAAGGAATGGAAATAGAAAAGCATGTAAGTACTGTAAAGTTTGGCAAAATATACTTGTCTGGTGCAGCGCGTCGAACCACAATAACTAACCAATCAACGAGTCACCAAAAGTCCAACTCCTGTAAACGACTCTGAATGCTGAAACAGACATTGATAACATTTCTAAAATAAGCAAAATAGCTAGAATAGCATACCCATAAGTCCAATTCTGGACAAAGGGGTAAAACGGTAATTTTGGATCAAAATGGTGTCCGCCGTTGGACCCGCTTTGCACCAAAAAATATGCCAGAGCCTATGATCTCTAAAGTTATCAAACTACATGTTTACAGGTTTGGTTTGATGAGACGAATCCAACCGTATGTCCAAAGTTGGATTTCGGTGGGCGGTGCACAATTTCGTCCGTTGAGTCGGATCCTGGGGCCTGCAAAACGGCGATCCGGTCAACTATCTCAGATTCAGACCAAACTTGGCATACAAGACTAGAAAAATGATACGGTCCTGCTGGCGTAAGTTTCGTCTCGATTTGACGAACATGCACAAAGTAATTGGAGAATTTCGGAAAAGACCGATACGGTAAATTTTGACGGATACGTATCAAGCTTTCATGAAGGGTGCCTCGCTTACCAATGATCCTATACACCAAGGGATAATTCTATCTCTGCCTCGACTCAACAGAGGCAGAGATAGAACTATCTCAGATTTTGACTCTTTGATACTATTCCAGAGAGAAGGTCTATCCTTTCTGCTTGGGCAGCCATATACACAGAAGAGACTCCATGAGATGGTGTTATTGCTGTCATTAGTATTAAGGAGAATAACATTATTAGAAGAGAAAGCAACAGAGGCAGAGATAGAATTATCCCAGCATATCCACAAGCCACCTGATCTGTCTGTAGGTGGAACAGAGAAAGTGTAGGGGTATCCGAAAGAGGGAAGGATGCGGGTGGTATGCGCTGGAGGAGAGAAAGTTTTGGAGATGAAGAAGATAGAGGGGTGGGTCGATGCGAGGAATGAGCGGAGAGTTTGGACTGTCGGGGCATTCCCCAACCCTCGACAGTTCCAAGAGAAGATTAACATTTCCCGTGCGGCTGTTGGAGGTCAGCCGCCACGACCTTGATATTGAGAGAGGATTTAGGCAGGAGATTAGCTGGACATTTTACAGGGACTGGGGAGATAGGCGGGGAGCCACTCCTCTTCTTATGCCGACAGTTGTCGTTGCCAGAACTAGGGGAGAGGACGTCATCCTACGAGCACGCCGTTTCCATGACATTCTGCTCGAGTGGGCCGGACAGATGACGAAACATTCTACCAAGGAAACAGATGACGAGAGGGTAGGGATGGCATGGTTAGAGGGGGGAGATGGGAAATGGCAGGAGGTTGGGTGGCAAGAGGGAGGATGGGGTCAGGTGAGGCAATGTAGATGGGATTTATAGGGTGTTCGCATGATAGGGAGAGATAAGGAGTATGGGCCGGTGTGGAGTTCATGTTGGCTATGTGAACGTTTATGATGGGAAGATGAGTAGGAAGATTAGGTGGAGTGGTCGGATTGGCTAGGTGGAAGTTAATGATGGGGAGATGAGTGGGGTTATTTGTTGGAGTGGGGGACGGGTGGTCTGGGGAGATGTTATGAATGTGCGTTTGCTCATAACGGTCCAGATCCAGGGAGTAAGCCTCGGAGACATCCAAAGTGCTAATTCGTGCCACAGTAGTATTGGGATTGCCTCGAGGCGAGAATCTCGAAGTTGATGTGTTGGGATTAGAGTCCATCGGTTCGACCATAGGCGATATCTTCCTCCTATGCGGAGGCAGGTATGAAGTTTTTTGGGATTCCCTGATTCGCTCAATCCTGTGTTCACGTGTGGCGGGCCCTGCACCGCTGGGGAGAATGGTTGGACGGAGGAGGTTACTCGCTGGTGTGCCGACTGAAGTCGCAGCTGTTAAGGATTCCGGAAGGGCCTGGGCGTCTGAATCACGGTGATGTGTACTTCGACGGCCGGCTGACTTCAGCATGGAGGCACAGTAGTCTTCTTCTTTAACATGTGGCTTGAGGAGCTCCATTATTTGATTCTTCTCATCGACAGTCCAGTCTTCAGCAACCCGGGACGAGAATAGTTCTTTTTCCTTGCAGCTGGAGAAACCATGGCCGACTATGGCGCAAAAAGTGCAAAGGCGCGGGAGACGTTCGTATTTAACAGTAACCTCCCCAGGTGTAATACCATCCATTAATGTTGTGACACGCCTCTTTAGAGGTTTGAAGATGTCAACGAGGATCTTGATGCGTGCATAAGTCTTCCATTTAGCTTCATCATCTTCTGAACAGGGCCTTGGAGACCCAATGGCCTCAGCGATCCCGGCCACCGCCTTGCGATTCAAGAACTTCGGGGGGATACGGTGTAGTTGGATCCAAAAGTCGGCGAACAGAAACTGATATTCTTCTGGGAGTTTACCCGGGTCACATCGTTCAACAGCCAGAAGGTCCTCGTTGATACTCCAAGGCGCATCATTAATCACACGGTCGACCGCTTTCGGGGTTTCGAGTCTCACAAGGAAAGACCCTGCCTCCGGCTCTAGATCAGAGACTTGCAGAGGTTTGGACGACCTCCACAACTTGGACAGAATAGATGAAAGCGTCAAACTTGAGTATTTACGGGATGAGAAAGGTTTGACAGCCACGAAGGAGGCCCAAAACTCTGCCACCGAGCTATCTCTGGCCGAGAGAGAGATGGCATCGGTTGGCCCTTTGAGAGTGAATAGGGAAGCCATTTTCTCGACGACCTCCTTGTAGGATGCCATGTTAACACAGGTGAGAAATGAGGGATAGAGGGGGAGGTATGGCTGAAGGGGAGAGGGACGGAAGGAAAGAGGAGGCGGGGATGAGGGATCAGGAGGGGGACCAAGGGCAAACCATAGGGTTTGGGGGAGGCGGCATGGGGAGCAGCAAGCGATAGGCTTGGAAAATTATCTTCAGCTTTAAGTAATTCCAAACTAGAACAACAAACATTGAACAATTTTTATTGATGGGTGTTTGGAAAATGCATCAAAATTTGACTATTGATGTCAAGTTTGGGTGAAAGAGAGTGAATGGTATTTACATATCCATGTAAAATTAGAATAATATTTTTGGTTTTTTAACAAATTGCTTCAAAATTGGATTTTGTTGCCAATATCTAGAATGAAAAGAACATCAAAATTGAACAACAAGATGGACATTTCCAAATTGCATTAAAATTGGATTCTGATAATGTATCTGTATAAAAATAACAGCTCCAGGTGTTAGGAAATAACATCAAATTGCATTCTTCATGTGAATATCTGAAAATTAGAAGAACATCAAAATAATACAAGATTGACAATTGGGTATTTCCAAATTGAAAAAAAATGGATTTTGATAATGTATCTGTCCAAAATAACAGTCCTAGGTTTTAGGAACATCCAAACTGGATTTTGATGTCAACTTCTAAATTAGAACAACATCAAAATTGAACAAAATTGGGACCAATGGGTGTCTCCAAATTTCATGAAAACTGGATTTTGATGCTGAAGCTGCCCAAATAACAGCAGTAGCTATTAGGAAACTACATTAAAAAAACCAATTTTTATGTCAATAACTAAATTGGGATTTTGATGCCAATATCAAAATTGAATAAAATGGACAAATGGCCGTCTGCAAATTACATCAAATTGGATTGTCACGATGAATGTAACCCAAATAACAGCCCCAAGTGTTAGGAAACTGCATCAAATGTTGATTTTGACGCTAATGTCTATAACTAACAGAAGGTCAAAAATTGACCGTGGGGTCTTTCCAAACCGCGTCAAGATTGGATTTTTATAACACATCTATACAAATAACAGCTCGAGGTGTTAGGAAATTGCATCAAAATTAGATTTTGATGTCAACAAATGAGAATATCAAAAAATGACCAGTGGAGTCTTTCCAAATTGCATCAGGATTGGATTTTTGACAACGCATTTGCACCAAATTTTAGATTTTGATGTCAATAAATGAGAAAAAGATCATAATACACCAATGGGTTTCAAAATGGCATCAAAATTAGATTTTGATGTCAAGTAATGTTTTCCCCTCAATGAGAAGAAGATCATAATAAATTTCAAAGAATTTGGAATTTAAATAGCAAAAGCACAATTTTTTTGGTCATCGTACAGTGACTATGTGAATGACTTGTAGATCAGTATATTTTCTAGGGTATGCTATGGTACTAAAAATGAAGTTCATATGCCAATTGCCTTCTTACATTTAATAGCACGACAATATTGTTGGAGAAAGGAAGAAATCAACTCTCTGTACAAATACACATGACCTACACAAAAAACTTCCAAACCAGATAACTTCAAATTTTTGGTGACTACATACCACATATTAACAATGATTATTGACAAGGTCATAGAAGAATAAAGTGCTACTAAGGACCCAAAGATGTGTTATAAAAATAGTTTAGTTTATAATTAAGAAGGATAGGAATATAAGCTCTTATTGCTAAGTTATTTTCATGTTATGTATGCATTGAGAGCTCATGGTGCTCCTCAACCAAAAGGCTAGAAAGAATAGTCCTTCTAGAAAACTAGCCATATACATTATATACCCATGAATGAGATGACATATAAACATAGTCTATGCAAGAAATGTTCAAACATAATATGATACGTTGAAACTGTACCACATAAGGTAAGTCAAGATTTTGTATCACTAAAATGGTCACAATATCAGAGAGCCCGTGACTAGGTAACAGAAACTAAAGTTGTCCATAAAAGAATGAGATTATAAATTGTCTCAAAATGTAGTGTATTGGTTACCACAAACTTACAGTACATGTTAAAGGAAGAGCTTTGGATAGTCTGAAAACAGTCAAGAGAAGATAAAGCATCCAAACACCATATTGCACCACTTTCTAGCCAATTTGGTGCCAATCCCGACCTGTACTCACCAAGAATGTTTACAGTCCTCTATTTTCATTCTCTCATGTTATGATGGTTATAGTGTTAGTGAATTTAAGAGCTTAAGTAGAGAGAAATATAAAGGAGATCTTTCTAATGTCCAGATCTTTAATCTGAGGTAGTTAAGTGGTATGACACAAAAAAATATTTAAAATTCAAAAAGGGGTAATGGCAATGAGTGCAGAAACAAGGACATGCCTGATGAAAATGACTGCATAATAGAATCAAGGTCATTGTTAAGCCAAAATGACTGATGCAAATATAATTGTTCTATTTAAAGGTGTATGGCTTCGTCTGCTGACAAATTGAATGATTTTTGTTCAAAATATACATCAATTGAAGTAGAGAAAGTATGTAAAAAAATTTAGACTATTGATGTAAGGTACCTTAATAAACTATTGTTTCTTTAGAAAGATGTAATGGGAAATGGACCAAATGCTGCAAAGCACAATGGTTCTCCAAGCACTTTGTAACTTAGTCGAAATGGTGAACACTGAAAAAAGTCATTTTAGTGCAGAAACAAGTAGTGATCCCTATCCCAATAATCAAAATGGATGGCCTCAAATTGCTTCATTACTGATGGTAACTGTGAGTTCCAATAGTCCACATGCTAGGGAGCACATAGAGGATATTTGTTTAGGTTTCTTGATCAAGTTATAAGAAATAAAACATATCATTGTGCACTAGTAAAGAGCTTTCTATAACTTGAATGTATGTGCGCTCGTAAAGAGCTTTTTAAACTTTAATTTCCTGCTTTTGAACTATTCCAGCTAATAAAATTAATAAAATTTGAATCTACATAGGAAAAGGGATTCGATTCCTTGAGGGTCAAAGGTGACTTCGATGGCGTCAGCGAGATTGTTGGTGTCGGCCTCGAGGGCTGACCTGGACTTCTAGTCCAAAGCCACATCCGTAGTTGTTGCCCTCATGGCCATCCTCCTATAACTAACAGTGGCACTCGTCCCTATCATCGTCCTCCTCCACAAGATCCCATACAAAAATAAAATCGACAAAATCAACGATGAAGGATACTTCAACATGTTTATGTGCTTAATATAGTCCATGACTTTGATGTTAGAGTCCAGTCTGAATGTGGTAACAACATATTTTGGAATCCAAATCTAAGTTAAATATTTGGTTTGATTAAATTTTGATGTCCATAAATAGTGTTGTGTTATTTTAGATATAATAGGATTCTTATTTTAGGAAATCCTATTATGATCTAAAATAGGATGTTCATAAAATATTTTAGGCATAATAGGATTCTTATTTTATTTCTATTTAGGAAATTTTATTATGATTAGAATATGATTTTCTCATCCTATATATATTGGGTGAGAGTGGAGGCACAAAACACAACACAATGTAGCGATTTGGGGTGCTCATCCACAGAAAATCTAAGAGAAAGTCCGATCTTTGCTCTTCGGACTTTGCCATCTAAGACAAAAGGAAGAAGGAGATCTAATCCAGGAGTCGTCAACTTCAGTTAGAGAGATTGCTACGGGTTTGTGAGTGATCTCAATTGTAATCTTTTAATTTTTTTCTTCAGAGTGGTGAAGGGGTTGAACCTATTAGGACAAAGGGTTCAACATTAGTTCTGTCAATCTTGTAATTTTATCTGAGTTATAAAGGTTGGAATTTGTCCAGGTGACGTACGTCACCGCTATATACTTGTCTTCATCTTGTCCTTGGTGTCCGTTAGACGGAGGTTCGTTTTGATCAGGCGGGTTGGCAAACGCTTCCACACGTGTCCAATAAATTGGTATTAGAGCTTTGGAGGTTCCAGGAACCATGTCTACAGAGCAGATAAACACTTTTATGATCAACCTCACAGGGGAAAATTAGACAATTTGGAAGCCAATGATTGAGGATCTACTCTAGTGTAAGGACTTTCATGGTCCATTGGAGGGTGATGACACAAAGCCAACGGACAAAACTGCTGAAGACTGGATTAAAAGGCCATTGGATTCATCCGCCAATGGCTGGACGACTCGGTGTTTCACCACGTGTCCATGGAGAGTTCGGCAAAAGCATTGTGGGAGAAGCTACATTCGCTGTAAGAAAGGAAAACGGTTGGCAACAAGGCATTTCTTATTCGCCAACTCGACAACTCGAAGTACACGTAGGTGCCTCGGTGGCACAACATCTAAACGAGGCATAGGGTATCATCAATCAGCTATCTGCAATAAATATGGTGATTGATGATGAGCTTGGGGCACTACTGTTCTTGAGTTCTCTGCTAGAAAGATGGGAGGCATTGGTGGCGTCGGTAAGAAACTTCGTACGTGATGGAGTTATCACGATAGAGGCAGTCAAAAGTAGCTTGTTAAATGAGGAGGTCCGACGCAAGCAAGTGGAATCATCGCAGGTGTCCGCTCTGGTGGCTTACTATGGAAAGGAAAGACCCAAGTCATAAACGAAGACTAGGGGGAGTTCTCGGGATCTTGCGATTGTGGACCGCAAGGAGGACTGTTATTACTATGGTAAAAGGGGTCATATCAAGAGGAACTGCATGAAGCTCAAAGCTGAGAAGGCCAAAGGCAAGAATAATCATGAGGATCTCATGACATTTGGAGATATCATTATCGCAGTAACCGATGTAGGGGAACCTTGTGGCATGTGTCATGATGGCGATTGGGTCATGGACATGGGGCATCGTATCACGCCACTCTCCACATAGGAGGATCTTTCTGTCATACTGTGACGGCAGATTTGGACGTGTGAAGATGGACGACAAGGGGACGGCTGCAGTTGTAGGCATTGGTGATGTGCACTTAACAACGGAGTTTGATGAAAAGCTCGTCCTCAGGGGTGTGCGACATATATCATGTTTATGCTATAATTTGATTTTGGTAGGGAGGCTGGCAGATGATGGCTATCGTAGTTATTTGGGGACAAAGATTGGATGCTTGCGAGGGATTTCCAACAGCTGGCTCGAGAAGATTTGTGTTGTGGCATGTACTTGTCATTATCTTGTCCTTGGTGTCCGTTAGACGGAGGTTGGTTTTGATCAGGTGGGTTGGTAAACGCTTTGCACGCGTCCAACAATTCCTGTATGGGGGCACTAATTATTGGATTGTATCTCATTTTCGGTTGAGCACTCAAATGGGGGGTGACAATGGAGTTGGTAATTTAGTCCCACATCGGTTAGGCAATAGGATCATGTGGTGTAGGTAATTGGGATTGGTTCATGTCTTACATGAGAATTCTCTTTTAAGGCATATGGGCCCAATTCAATATCGTACCTTATGGGCCAACTCCGGTTCGGGTCACACCGCGTTCCCAACAAGTGGTATCAGAGTCCATGGTTACGGGGCTAGCTTGGATGGCTCTAATTGGTTCGAAACAGATTGTGCTAAACATTCACGTCTATAATCGAATTATACGGGCTCTTCTCAAGGTGGAGTAGGAGCATCAACATAAGAATTGGACTTTGGCTTCAAAGGTGGGTTTGACAAGCCCAAGGTGGAGCAAGACTTTATGGTTGGCACACAATTATGGTGTGGATGAACGTGGCAGACTTTGTTCTATGGTCGAACGGATAAAGACGACAATATGGTGGATCTCCTAGGTGCTCGGCTGGCGGAAACGAGCAAAGGTAGCCGGAGTGTGCTAAGGTTGTTCGGTTAGCGGGAAAGAGCAAAGGTAGCCATAGTGTGCTAAGGGTGTTCGGCTAGCGGGAACGAATAAATGGTTGCTGGGTGTGCTAGGTTGCTCGGTCAGCAAAAACGAGCTAAGGTAGAGATTGTTGGATTATATCTCATTTTCGGTTGATTGCTCAAATTGTAACCCCTCTTCCCGAATTTTTAAGAATTTAATTTTAATTATTATATTTTTTATCAAAACTTCGTAAAAGATATTTGATGGTTAATTTTGTATTTCAAACTAGTTTAAAGTTTATGATTTGGAAAATACTAATTTATTTTAATGAAAATCTTTTTAGTCATGAAATTATAAAGGATGTTGGATTTCCAACATATTATGTTCTAAATGATTTTTAAAAATAAATAAATAATAATATATAATAATAAATATTTTGAACCCCAAAAGGATTCGTTATAATAAAGTTTTGAATTTTTTTTTTATAAAAATATATTTATACTTTATGTTATCTGATGACATCATTGTGATAATCTGTTATTTGATTATGACTGGAAATATATAACTTAAATTATTTTGATAGCATTAAATGCTATTTTATTATGTTCATCACTTATTTGATTGCGGATTTGAATTTATATGATTAGATGATAATATAAAAGATTATTTTAAATTATTGTAGTAATAATCATTTGATTAAGATTTCAATATATATGATTTAAGTTATTTGATAATATCAAATATATTTTAAATATTAATATTGTGATCATTTATATGATTGCGATTAGATTAGTTTTGACTTAAAGTTTATTTGATTTTTAAACGAAGGAAACGTTTTATCTTGGAAATCCTAATCCTAATAACTATCTGACCCAAGGCTATAACCGACTATGCTCGTTCATATATCCACAAGCCACCGGACTATGTATCTATGCATATCTAAATAAATAATCCTACCTCTCAAATGGCTACATTCAAATTTCTCGGATCAAAGCAAACAACATTTAGACTTTGATTGCTCTTATCCGTACTTAGCCTTAAGGGCCTATTTGGTAAACCGTAAGTGTAGAAAAATTTGGATTTTGACTTTCAAGAATGGAAGAAGGATTCACTTTCTTGTCCCCTAGTAGGGGACAAATGTGTTTGGTTGGAATAAGAAAATGAAAAGTTGGAAAGAAAAATTAGACAAATGTGTTTGTTTGGAATAGGAAGTAAAAAAATGGAAAGTGGAAAAATATATTATAATTACTAACTAATTAAGAATATAAAATTTATGAACCCAAAATTAATGACAAGCTAATTAAAAATTAAAATTTTATAAATTAATAAGTAATAAATTAATTACCAACTAACTAACAAAAAAATAATAACAAAAAATTTCAGCCACCTAACAATAACAAACAATAAATTATTACTAAGTAAAAAGAATTCCTTTTCAAAAAAAAAAAAAGTAAAAAGAATTTAGTTAGATAATACCTTGTTATCAAATAATCTTCTATCAGAGAAATCCAGTTAATTAATAATTAAAACTATTAATGAATCCACCTACTCTATTACAAGTTCTCCCCAAGCGTTGCCCCCTCCTTTTACTAGGGGTGAGCATATAACGGTTGAAAACCGAAAACCGAACCGAACCGAACCGAAATATGACAAACGGTTCGGCTTTTCGGTTATCGGTTCGGTTTTCGGTTTGAAAATTTAAAATTTTAAAATAACGGTTCGGTTTTCGGTTCTTGATCCGGATAACCGAACTGAACCGAAAACCGATTTAGATTTAATAATTTATCAAACTATCCTCAAACTACATATACTAATATTTTGTAACCCTTAGCCGAGGACACTCTCCTCTTATTCTCTGTCGGTACTTTTTTGAGCACTCTCTCTCTACCCTCAATCTATATATATACTGATATTTTTCACACTATGTAATATATAATTCATTAATACAATAATACCATATTTTTAAAATAAATTGTTATTTAAATAGGCATATTTTGCTAAAAAATTGAAGGTCCGGCACATTGGCCCATGAAATCGAACCGACCGAAAACCGAACCGAATTAATTCGGTTCGGTTTTGTTCGGTTTTTATAAAAACGGTTCGGTTTTCGGTTTTGAGAAGTACGGTTTACGGTTATTTCGGTTTTCATATATACGGTTCGGTTTGAACCGAACCAAACCGTTGCTCACCCCTACCTTTTACTAATCCCCTTCTCTCTCCTTCCACCAACACCATCACCACCACCACCAGCCGTTGCCGTCCACAAAACCGCCCATAGAAAATTTGAAGGGCAACAACGACAGAAAATTCGGAGCTCCGCGAGACCGAGGCGTGGGCGTCTCGATGGCAGTCGGTCTCGGCATCGACTTCTACAGCCTCCTCGACGGCGGAGGAGTCGGACGCCGGAAAAGGAGGCTGGTTGGGGTGATGGTGGCTCACTTGACCGCAGTTTTTTTTTTTTTTTTGCAAATCCATACTCAAAACTCTCTTGCGATGCCAACACCATGAAGACCTGACCCCAAAGCTGTTCATCAACAAATTAGTCCCAACCACCATAGCAAACCATGTCGCGACAGCCGTTAACAGCAGCCCCATCTCCGTTCATCCTTCACCTTGCTGCCTCCACCGGCCAGTGGCCCGACCACCAGAGCACAATTCTACCATCGTCGTAACCATCGGCAATAATCCTGATCAGCACTAGGATCGCCTTCCCTCCAATGCAAATGCTGGCAGAACCGATTCTGAGGATCTCGGTTTGACAACTCCTCCGAGTCGCCCCCGTCAGTACTGGAGATGAAGTTTCTCACAATCGTGTGCCACAGCACACTCCACACTGCCACCGCCTCTTCTTCTTCTGCCATCTCGCCAGCGTCACCATACCATCGTCACAAACGTCATCACCACCACCAACACACAGCCAATAAAAATAATGTTGCCGAAGTGTCCGTATCCACCATCACAATCATCGTGTCTAGACTTGTTAATGTCGGGGCACAATTTTTTGATGGAAAATGAGAAGATAAAATAATTGTAAAAATAATGTTCCAACGCAACACTTCTAGGAAGGTTGCACAAGTTTAACGAAGATTTAAGAAGATCTCGTTACAGCAGTATATGATATTACGAGAATCTAACAAGATGTCGTAATCCACAGCAACGAAGAAGATGAAGATGGCAGGCGATTGATGGATGAATATCCTTCTGGGGTGAATGATCACCGTTGCTCAAAGCTAAATTTGCTCCACACAAATAGCTTTCAGGAACCAGCAAGTTCGTCGAAGAACTTTGGAACACTTCTGCTCTGCTGACGACTCGGATCGTGCACGAACTCCCGTGCAAAAACAACGCTGGTGCAACATTTTTCTTCTCTCTCAAGACTTCTGTTTACTTGTGTTAAGAAACACTTGTAAACTTTTTTAACTCTCTGTATATGCCTCTGTATTACTGCATGTGAGAGAGAAGAGACCTTTTATAGGCCCGAGTAGCAACTGCCCGGTTAGTACAACATTCGGGACGTGGTAATAACCACTCCGAACGTGCAGTAACCGCTCAGATCATGCACAGGCATGATCTGAAGCAAGTTGCGCACCTCGCGCACCCCGTGCGCCTTGTACACCATGCGCTGAACGCACACTGAGCCACTTGCGCCACCTGTGCGCCCTGCGCACCCTGTGCACCATGCGCCACCCGCGCAACTGGTTGCGCCACTGGGCTCGTTCCTGGTCGCACAATCTGGGCCGCACAACCTGGTCGCGCACCTGGCCACGTAACATGGCCTGCGCAACCTGGCAGCACACCTAGCCGTACAACATGGCCTGCATAACCTGGCCGCGCAAGTGGCTCGCGTAACAAGCGCAACTTAAGCGCACTATGTGCCTAGCGACGATGCTGACGTGCTAAGTGCAAAGTGTACCAATAAAATACCACATTACGCCTCATGAGCCTATGAGCCCGAGTCCGAGTCGATAAGCCCCTACGGGGCTTAGCTCCCATGGAAATAAATTTTCCAAGAGCAAAAAGCATGAATGCTTTCAATTGTTGATTTAGCCTTTTTCCTATTAGAAAAATAACCCCACATGGCACACCCATGTGCACCTCCACACCATATGTGCATCTCTAAAATAGTATAGCTAATATATAGAGATATAACTCCTTTTGCCTAGCCGATGTGGGACTAAAATTCACAATGAAAAGGCCAAACCCAACAATCCCCCACATATCTCTATGTATGGGTATAAGTGTTTCCCACAGTAACTGTCCATCATGCATTAGGAGAGATGTCACTGACGACTTGAATCTTCCCGTATGGGTCAAACAACGGACTATAATACAAGAATGGACTAAGCCTTGAATTATGCACTATAGCTGAAATTTTTCCCACTCACATTATGTAGTTACATGTGCTTCTGGCTTGCACATTAAAGGCCCAGTGCCAGCCTGGTTTCAGTATATAATTTTGGGCGTCTACTAGGTTACCCTCAAGAGACGGCCTGAGATCTCTGTCCGTACACTATAGGTGAGTTCATAATTAAAGAGACATGGCATGAAGCGCTTTACGCTTCCCTTGCGGTACTACGCCGCTATGACATGGCTTAAAGCCGAGGCCTTACCCCATACCAGAAACCTCATCGTAGTATCATACTACTGTAGCATGAGACAACCGCCTCTTTGTAGTGCCAAATTACCCAATATGAAGCCTTAGGCTTCCTTGCGGTGTTACGCCGCAACGACATGGCTTGGAAGCATCATTCTCCGGGCGAGTCAACTTGGGAGCGCGAGGACTCCATTCGGGAGCGTTTTCCTCACTTGTTCGAGGATGGAGGTATGAATTTACGTACTGTATTTTGAATATCGTAATATTCCACAAATTTCATTTTTTTTCTAATCCGACCATCATTTAATTTCGGGGACGAAATTCTCTAAGGGGGAGAGAATGTGAGCCCCCATTTTTAAGTTATTACCCATTTTAAGCTATTATTATTTTAATTTTTTTTTACTAATTTAAATTATATAAATTTATTCACAATTAATATGTTTTTAGTTATAAGCTCATTTAATCATTGACCCTACCAGGATTATAATATGCATTAGTATACTTTAGTATTACTATTATTTATTATAAGGCTTAGGATGTTTGGTGTTGCTAATATATAATTATTATATTGTGTAACTATTCTGCTTGGTGGTGGGCTGGACTAAAGTGTTACATTTTTTTTTTTAGCATTTCCACCAAGCCAGACTTAGCTCACGCATACAGGCCGACCCCTCCTTTGAAATCTTTCTAAAACCCTAACTTCTATTATATTTATACCCCACTTTTCATTCTCTCCTCCCGGGATCACAACATAGCCGCCAACCATTCCCACACCCTTCTCTTCCTTTTTCTCCACGCGTGTTCCCCGGCGCCGACGACAGAGCGCTCCGGCCCGGAGTGAACTCGCCAACCCTCCGCACGGCCAGATCAGGAGCGCAAACGAGGCCGGCTTCTTCCCTTCGTCGACATTCAACTTTCCGCGGCAACGGTTGATTTCCGGGCGGACGACGAACACTGTCGCCACTTCGGCTGCCGGATGATCCCACCCTGCCTGGTACATTCTCCCTTACGAACCTTGAACGTTCTTTCCTCCCATTAAATCATTGTAATGTAGGGTTCAATATCATTACGTAATGGTTCAAACTTAGTAAACTTTGGAGAGAGAGGTGTATTAGTAGGAGTCTGTGCTGTGAGTTTTGTAACCTGGATGAAGTAGATGAGCAAACAGAACCCAACGTAGAGGAGTGGTGTTTTTTTTTTTTTTTTATCAAATATCAGAATAAGAAGGCTATAACCAAACTCTAGTGTACTAGTAAGAGGTAGGTCCAAACAACTTTTATGTGAACACTTTATATTGTCTATGGTCCCTGTGCATGCAAAGGGTTAGTACGTGTTGTTACGTGAAGAGGTTATTCATTCATTTTTTTTATTTATTTTTTTTTTTTTTTTTTTTTTTGCATTTGTGTAGTATTTTCGTGTGTATGTAACAACTTAGATATTAGGTGATTCATTTGGTTAAAAGAGTTGTTGTGGTGTACTGTTAACACCTTAGTCTTGTAAACTGAAGGTCTCCAGTTCGATCCTTGGAACAAGTTGCGCGATAGTAATTTTTTTATTTTTTATTTTTTTTATTGTCCTTTCTTAGTTTGTAACATATTCCAAACATCAAATTACCTATAAGGTTGAGTGCTGCCCTTATTCATTCACCAAAGGGCAATAGCCCACTTGGTTGAGTGCGTGGGCTATTATTATTGGAAGTCCCAGGTTCAATTCTGGGTTTGTGATCTAATGGGATTTATTATTATTTATTCTTTTTCTTTTGCCTTGGTACTTAAACTATAGGTTGCTAATAGCCAAATTAATTAGAACCCATATTTAAGCACTTGTGAGCCTTAGCTCAACTGGTTGGGCGAATGGCAAGTGTGGGAATGATCCCAGGTTCGAATCCTGTAAGGGGTGGAAGAGTTTTTATTTTTTTTATTATGTCCCTTCCCTTACAAGGTTACCTATATGTATCAACAAGATAATATTGGCTACTACCAATATATGAGCATTATGATCATTAGTAGCCCATTGGTTGTGGGGGTGGATATATACATGAGAGGTCCTGGGATCAAAGCTAAAGCTAGGAATGGGTGGTAATGGAGATTAATTTTTAGTTTTTTTTTTCCTTGTAGCAAATTTTTTTTATTATATTATATTTTTTTTTTTGCTAAGAAGCCTATGTTATAGTGTACTGTGAAGTTTTCCTTTGGATTTTCTTTATCACTTTATTTTTATTGCATTGTATTACATAAACTTAAGGTAAATTGTATGGCTTAAAATATTTGGACCAACAAACCCTAATACAACTTTTAGCCAATATGCCATGAGTATTGTTATAAGTAAGTAATACTTTTAGCTATTAATTAATTAATTCATAAATTATTCTATAGGCTCTTCAGACTCTTTGGACTCTTCGGACTTGGACTTTGGACCAACTATTCCTCTTCAGTGACCAGAGACAGGCAAGTGTACCTTGCCATTTTTGTACTTCAGTTACATTATTTAAAATTCTTAAATATTTATTTATGAGTATATTAGTGCAACACATAGGTCCGCATTCGATACTTCGCATCCGAATCACATTCGGGTGCCGATGGCCGTTAGCGTCATCGGGTATCGAACCTAGACATTTACATTTGCGATACCGCGACAATTCGTTGCGGGTTACACTCTGACCCTAGGACATATTCATGTGACACTACATTATTGACGGATTTTTGTACTTGTTTACATCTTGATGTACGAAAATTCGAGTTGATTCTAGGACGATGGCATTGATATTGCGTGGACTGTTACTATTCTATTTATGACTCGTTGTACTAGCTAGAGGTCTGACCGAGCGACTCGTAGATACGATTCGTGAAGTCACATGGGCGGAGAGAAACATACACCGTGCGCTTGGGCTACTTTCCCACAGAGTTACCGCTGTCTCATTACCAGAGCTGCGAATTTTCATAGTTACTACAGTTCCTTATCGGAACTGCGGATTCTCATAGTTACTGGAGTTCCGTATCAGAACTCCGGATTATACCGTGACAGCCCGCGTGTTCGAGTGATGTTTCTTAAATTGCATTTCATACTAGTTGGTTACGGTAGTTCGCCCACTTTATTCCTGTCTTATTTATTTTATCATATCACCTTTTACTGTCGTACTTTTGGCATGTATATTATGTACCTTGTTGCGTCCCTCTGAGGACCTGATTTTCTCTCCAGATTTAGACGATTATCCTGAGGTCTACGGATCCAGAGTTGAGCTTGGAGCAGGACTTGCAGTTGACGACGAGATCGATCCAGCAGAGTAGCCGATTGGTAGAGCACTTTCTTTATTTCTGGCTTCATTATCTAGTAGCATGTCGTCATCTTCTTGTATTTCATTTTTCATTCAGTATTGTATCAGCGAAAATATTTCCGCAAGACTCTTCGTTCAGTGGTTGTTTTATGACTACATTCAGACTATGTTATTCCAGCACATTGTGGTTTATTTCATATTTTTTTCACTATGTGATCCTTGATTTTTATTTAGTGGATGAGATTAGTACTTGATTGTCTGGGTATTATTCTATATTACTGCATATTACAGCTTAAGTGCTACTCTCATGGTTCCATTAAATTGGGTAAATCATTGGGAGTGGTACTCGCTGGCCTTGCCACGTGGATCGGTTCCGTATTTTGGAATTGGGGCGTGACATGGTTTTTGTGGTGGCCCATGCAGGTCGAGATTTAAATCGTCTTGGTTACCTAACTGTGCCAAGCGAGCCTGCAAATTAGAATTTAGAGATTTAAGATCTCATCCACTTGCTTGAATACCTTCCTATGACATCTTCTCATCGATTTCCTTTATCAATACATCATGTTTGACTTCGAATCGCTAAAACCTTGCTTATCTGCTTTCAGAGTATGAATCTCCGAAGTGGACGAGTGGCACAACCGGACGGTGTCCCCCGAAACTCCGGACCGAATGAGGGACAGACTTCGAGGCAGGTCCTCAGGTTGACACCGGCTCCCCAGGGTCAGATTTCTCAGCAGGCTGAGGGCCCACCAGGAGATCAGCGACACCAGGCACAACCGGGGCAACAGCAGCCCCAGAGGACAGAGCAGCAGCAGCCACCACCTCCGCCTCCCCCGCAGATGCCATATATTCCAAATCCGCCACTGGGACAACAGGCGGATGGACAACAGATGTTTCAGATGTTCTATGCCATGATGCAGGCTCAGCAGCAGGTTCAGTATCAGGCTCAGCAACAGCAGGCGGATACTCTGAGGGAGAGTATCGTTACTGCACTGGAGAATGTGACACCACCGGAGCGACGGCCATCGACGGAATCTATCAAGGATTTTCGTCACATGGTGCCCCTTCCATTTTCGGGCACAGAGGAGCCTACAGAGGTTCATGCATGGCTTACTAGTATCGAGCACCAGTTGGAGGCTACAGAGCTTCCGAGGGACAAATGGATGAAGGCCGTCAGGATGCAGCTGACGGGCAACGCACACCATTGGTGGTTGGCCGAGGAGCATCGGCTGGGACCCGACCGGGTCACTTGGGAGGAGTTCACCAGACTATTCAAGGAGATGTTCATTCCGGCTACAGCGCGTGCGGAGCTTCGGGACAAGTTCATGCATCTTGTCCAGGGCAATATGACGGTCGAGGAGTACAACACGGAGTTCCTCCGTCTCAGTCGTTTTGCCCCGTACCTGATCGACACTGAGAAGAAGAAGGCCGAGAAGTTCTATGACGGCCTGCGTTTTGAGCTACAGAGATTGGTAGGATCAGTCGCTCCTACTTCATACTCGGAGATTCTGACAGCAGCTCGACGTCAGAAGCGCATCAACCATAGGGAGGCCAGCCTGAAGCGCTCTCACTCATCAACACCAACAGCTCGAGCACCGCAGGGAGGACCGGCGAAGCGTCCTCAGATTCATCATCTACAGAGAGCAGCGCATCCGACAGCATCAGGGACCCCTATTTGTCATTTTTGTGGCAAGATAGGTCATTCTGTGCAAGATTGCCGGCGCAGGCTCGGATTATGCCTGGTTTGTGGATCTGGTTAGCACTAGGCCAGGGATTGTACAGAGCGTCGTGGAGCGGCACCGATGGTACACGCCATGCATATCCGGCACTACCAGCACCGAGGCCACCGTTCCAGGGTCCGAGGGCGCCCCCTCCAGGAGTTGGGGCGATACGGCCAGCAGCACCGGGAGGATACCAGGGGAGACCACCCTTGGCACCGCAGGCAGCCCAATTTCAGCAGGCCAGACAGCAGGCTAGAGCACATGGGCGTGGAAAGGCCTTTGCTATGACAGTTGAAGAGGCAGAGACAGCTGGAGAAGTTATCGCAGGTACTATTTTAGTTGCTTCATTACCTGCACTAGCATTATTTGATTCTGGTGCCACACATTCATTCATAGCTGCTAGTTTCGCGGCCACCCATAGAGTAGCTACTGTACCCCTTTCGAAGACCATGAGAATTCTTACGGGAGGCGGAATAGTACCTGTTAGTGATACATGTAGATCTTGTTCAGTAGTTGTTTGTGGGCGTGAGATGCGTGCCCGATTTCTAGTCTTCTCTATGCCAGACTATGATGTTGTTCTTGGCATGGATTGGTTGAGCCAGTACCATACGACGCTAGACTACCGACGTGGAAGCGTCATATTTCGACCCCCAGGTCACCCAGAGATTGAGTTCTCTCGGGGAGCCGTGGAGATGGATGATCACCCCACCCTTTGTCACGACCCGCACCCGGATATACGGGTACGAATACGTAGACGACGCCCAGCCTACGCCGCAGTATCGACGGTAGAACGCTGTCTAGTACCCAATAAATATACACTACGTCTAGAAGGCCTATAACTACAATATACTCTAGTCACATCACAACAGCTAGGGATGATAAGACAAGAAAGATAACTAAAGCACAAGAACAACTAGAAACTACTAGAATGAATCATAAGACATAAAATAAAGAAGGAAAAATAAGACTAACTAAGGATAACTACCAGGCAACTCACATAGAAGAATAGTGAGATCCACCTCAGCTAGCAACATCATGAAGTCCACTAATGGTATAACAACTCCTAAAATATTATCAACGGTATCCTGTCAGGAAAATGAGCAAGTACACACACTAACAGCAGTTCCATATGAATTGACAAATTCTATAAGAGACAGTATAATGAAATACAAGACAAAGATATAGGCGACTTGGGAACCATTCGAAAGCCGAGTTACAACCCTTAAACCGAACAAGGATCGGGGTTGTAACCCTTCTTCCGAACAGAACCTAGTCCCATCATCATGGTACAGTATAAAAGGCAGGTAGAGCATATGAGAAATGAATCATAACATGGTAAAAGTACAGTAAGTAAAGGTGAACTGGAATGTAAGATATGACAACAAATAAATAAAAAGTGATTTGAATTATTAGGGCGAAATGTGATCGGCTGGGGAAACAAGGGAACGGTTATCCACTTGGCTCGACAATCACACGGAACCTCTGACGAGGGCCTCCGAAGAGGGTCATGCCGGCCAACCTGGATAACCGGAAGGGGGTATCTGCTACACCCTACGTGAGGTGAGGGTGGCGCCAGCAAAACACGGAAATATCATCACGGAGGCTTTGATCACATAACCCCTAATAATTCCCCTCTATTCCCCGAATAGTATCACGGATCCGGACATGGCACATCATGACACAGGATTCAAAAGCAGGTGATCAGTCCACTCCCAAGTCCATGTCTATACAAGTACAGGAAACACAAAAATATCTCATACCCATATACCAAAAAAGTCCAGGAATAACATCTCATGCCAGGATCCGACGTATACTAGTCCGTGAACTATCGTGTCGAGAATCAAGTAAGACACTACAACTGAATCGGATATAGTAGATATCAAGACAATGAAAACTATCAGTGAATGTACTCGCCTGCGGTCCTGAGCTGTCAAATGGGGTCGATGCTCAGAGTGATGCCACAGACCTAAAGATAAGATATATATAAACTAATTAGGGTTCAACAGTGTTAGGCTTGATTCTATAGTATAAGCTACGCGATCTAGGTCAGACTCATTCCACTAAGTCAAACTAGGCCACAATAAGTCAAACCAAGTCAAACTAGGTCAAACTGGGTCAATGGTTGACTTACAGTTGACTTTTGGTCAACTGGTCAACTATGATCAACTCTAGGTCAAATGTTGACTCTACTTCGACGTTTAGTCAAAGCAGTCAACCATGGTCAGACAGGGTCAAGGCTAGTCTCTATAAACACCTACAGGGTCAACTCATTCAATTTCAGTGATTGGAAAATCACTGGAATCGACGGAACTCAAAATACCACAAAAGGAGAAGGATTATAATAATAGGGTGAAAACCTACAGATGTTGTCGGATGATAAAATAAATATCACCAACGTGTCTAGAATGGTCAAATCAGCTAGGATAGCCTGTCCAAAAGTCCAATTTGGACACAGGGGCAAAACGGTAATTTCGGACCAAAATGATGTCCGCCGTTGGACACACTTTGCACCGAAAAACGTGCCGAAATAAAAGTGCACAAAACCTAACAAATTATATGTCCACGAATCCAGAATGACAATACGAACCCAACGGTATATCCAGAATTGGATTCCGTTGACCCGATCTCAAATTGGTCCGTTGACCAGGACATTGGAAACCGATTTGTACGGAAAAGCGTGTCGGAGCTAATGTCCTCAAAACTCAGCAAATTATATGTCAACGAGTCCAGAATGACGATACGAACTCAACGGTATATCCAGAATTGGATTCCGATGAGCCGAACTCAAAATGACACGTTGACCCGGATATTGGTATCCGACTTGCACCGAAATGCGTGCCGGAACCAATGTCCACTAAAACCTAGCAAATTATATGTCAACGAGTCCAGAATGACGATACGAACTCAACGGTATATCCGGAGTTGGATTCCGATGAGCCGGACTCAAAATGACCCGTTGACCCAGAAAGTGGGACCCGCTTTGCACCGAAATGCGTGCCAGGGTCCACGTTCTCCAAATCAAGCAAACTTTATATGAAAACATGCCAGAACGACACCACGGGTCTACTGGTGGTGTCAGAAATTGAATCCGGAGTCCCGGGTTCAAAAATAGAATTTTACAAGTGCAACACTAAGAATTCGAACGGCCAACTTTGGCGTCGAATTCGACCGACCTAACAAGCTCAAACTGAAATGAAATCTAAAGGGGCAGGAAGAGGGTTATACCAGCTGTGCACCGGAACTAGTGGCGCGCAAAACGGAGCTGCGACGACGAAGATACGAACCCGCGAAGTTGGCGTCGCGAAACTGTCCAAAAATAGTTCAATTAAAACGTCAACTTGGTGGCCGGTTTTGATGTATCAAACGACGAAATTAACGGATGAAATTCGAGAGGGATGAAGGGGTATATACCGAGATTGTGACGGAGCGAAGAAATCGCTGATCCAACGGTCGGATTTCCCGAAAAACGCACGTGAAGTCGCTGCGACGAGACGCACATTTTGAATTCCGTCCGCGCGCGCGTCGACGTGATTCAGTGCAAAACGCACGAATCGGGTGTTTCTCGCGCCAGGGACGCAGGGACTCGCCACGGGGGCCTGCCCGGAGGTGCGCCCGGCCGAGGGGGGCTCGCCGGAGGCGGCGGCGACCTCGGCGGCGCCGGCGGCGGCGGCAGCGCGCGCGCGGCTGGCCGCGGCTGCTTTCGTGCGCACAGTGCCGCGCACTGTTGCTGTTGTTGCTGCGTGCTGGGCCGGCCTGGCCGGGCATGGCGAAGGTGCGGTGGCACACGGCGGGTCGAGGGTGGTGGTCACGGTGGTGTTGGTAGTGGTGGTGGCGGTTGAAGGTGGGGAGCCCGATGATGGTGGTGGTGATATGTTGAAGAAGATGATGATGATTAATGGAGAAGGAGGAGGAGATGGGATCGGCCAGGTAGGAGGAGGAGGAGGAGGTGATGAAGAGAATGATGGGTTGGCTAGGCATGGCTGTTACTGTCGGTTGAGTGTAGGGAGAATAGAGGTGTAGGAATTAGAAAGAGAGAGAGAGAGAAGTATGTATGTGTGTATTATTTAATGAGAGAGGAGAGAGGGAAAGGAAGATATTAATGAGTGAGAATAGAGAGGGGGGTGTGTGTACTGCTCGGGTACAAGGGGGTTGTGTTGTGTAATAAAGGGGAGAGAGAGAGTGATGGGAGGGGAGAGAGAGAGAGGGGTTATATATAATATATATATTTGTGTGTGTATATATTATATAAAGAGGGAGAGAGAGAGATATATAGAGAGAGAAGATATTATGAAAGAGGGAGAGAGAGAGAGAGGTCGGCTGACCACATGGGGGGTGGTAATTTTGTGTGTGTGGAGAGAGAGTGTGATGTGAGGATTTAAATATAGAGAGAGATAGAGAGTATTATATATATATATATATGTATATATATATAATAGAGAGAGAAAATAAGATATTTTAAAATAGGAAAAAGAGATAAATTATGTGGAGTGTCTGGATAGTCATGATAGGGATCACATAAAATATGGTTGGGCGTTGGATCAGGTTCGGTCAAGTTTGGACAAGCTTGGGGCCAAGATTTAATTAATTTATAAATTAAACCAATTAAAATTACGGATGGAATGGGAGCACAAGGGAGATCAAATCGGTGGCACGCAAGTGGCACGTGCATAGTAGGCTCAAAACAGGCCAGGACCATATATCGGGTCGTCTGGATTGGACCGATGTCGGGCCCGAAAATTAAGTTGGAAATTAAATCACAAATTACGGCAGACGATAAATTGGTCTAAATTGACCCGAAGTTGCGCGAATCAAATGGAGCACAAGAGAACAAGTTCGAGTGGGACACGATATATCAACATGAAGACAATCTCGTCTACTACAAACTTCAAGAAGGAAGTTTCCAGAGACTGGCATCCCTGATGCTCTAGAAATCCAAGTCACGGTAAAGAGCATTAAATCAAAATTAATTAAATCTAAATAATTTATCAAGAATAAATTATTTAGAAAATTCGAAAAAATCCCGGAAATTCAGGGGACTTACATCCTACCCACCTTATAAAAATTTCGTCCTCGAAATTAAAGGTTGTAGTAGGGGTAAAACAAGATAGAAAGTTTTAGGCAAAAACTTAGGCACGATCATAGAATGACAAGTTTGCACGATTAAGATAATCAATTCACAATTATTCAGGCACGATGAAAAATTTTCGCACGTTAGAATCAAAATATGAAAAGAATCATATAGGCACGATTATAGATAAGTTAAGTCATTGGAACACGATTCAGAAATGACTTAGGAGAACGAAAGTTATAGATGAAGTCCACGTACGAGGTGACGTGTAGCACTCGGGTTAACGGATAATCAGCCTGAAAGTCACACAGGCTTGATCAAGATGAGAGATAATCATGATCAAAACAAGGCTTGGCATGATTGAGCTGGAGTTTTAGACACAACAAAATCGAAGTCAAGGTCTTATAGACCTGATCAAGATTGAAGAGTATGATTAATAAAATCATGGAATACGCTCCAAGTTCGAGCGTGAATAAAATTGGAAATAGTCTAAGATCACTTGGCACGATAGAGGTATGACAACAAAATCAAAACTTGAGCTTCATCCGGTTACAATCAACAAAATATTGATAATAGGATTTCAGCTTACTGAAATTTGATTTAGGATTTGAGATAGGCATGATTAAGCACAAGGAAATTTCAATTACAATCAGAAAATCAAATCAAGGTCGAAAAGAGTATAGGCACGAGTGTTTCAAAATCTAAACATGCTCAAAATTGAATCTCAATACGATCATAGATACAGTCAGCTCAACCTTGGTCAAAAGTATAACGGTTTAGGCATGACCAACATGAGACTCCGGCATAATCAAGGATAGTATGAAGCCAAATCGTGATTGGAATGGAATTTAGTCATTTGCCAGAATTGAATCGAAAGTTTAAAGCACGAGTGATGATAGCATTGTCCAATCACAATAAAAGTAAATAATTTAGTCTCAGCACGATTTAAATTGATCAAGTTTTGGGTAAATCACAATTTGGGCAAGATGGAGAACAAAATCAACGAAGTCTGGACACGAGCATCTAAGAAGAAAATCATATCACAATGGAATTCGAAACCATTTAAGTTTAATCAACAATCAAGACTCTCTTTGGCACGATAAACTAGACAACCAGAATCGATTGGTCAATTAGAGAGGATCAATCTCGCGATATCAAAATATAATAAACAAATCAAGGATGTAGAATTGAATTGCTTCTGTTATCATAGAAACCAGAATATGGGATCGTAGGAGGAAGCCGGGGTAATCATCTCGCTCTGCTTCGACTGCTACCCACAATGTCTACTCCGAGACGGATGATTACGATACTTCCTCGATTTCTTCCAAGATAAAAAGATATGAAAATTCTAAAATTTTCAAGGTTTTCAAAGTATGGCTGACAAAGTAGATACGAGATAAGTAATTGGTGGAATCAAGACATAATTGATCAAGACGGAGGAAGTAAGGGTAAGATGAAGAAATCATCATGCGATGAGGAAGAGAAGAATGGGAAAACAGAAGTAATAGTAGGAACTGCTCTTGCCCAATAGGTTAAAACAAGTGAATCAATTTAAGATAAGATCTGATAACCATACACGTCTATCCCGAATCATGTTGCCAGAATTTTCGCCACGCCAGTAAGCATAGCTGCAATAAACGATAGAGTCCATAACTAAGGTATACACCCTAAATTATGTCATCTAGATTCCTTACCACGCCAACCGGTATGGCTGCAAGAGAATCTAAATGCCATAACCAGGATAGTATATCCAAAATCAGGCTCCATGCCCTTGTCAGGCTAGCTAATATGACTGCGATAAATTCTAAACTCCATAAATAAAGTAGACATTTATCGTTCCCATCGCCCTCATCAATATGTTTATCAGAATATCTTAACTCAATCCAGAGAAACTTATCTTCAACAAAATCAAAATCGAAGTCAACAACGAACGAACATCAAGATTTAAAATTCAACAAGGAATCAAAGATAACTGAATGGAAACTAGCGGAAACAGATTCCGAGATAGGGTTTAGAAGAAAATTCTCAGGAGATGTCTAAAGGTACTATCTAGGTCAAGATAAAAGGAAATCATTGGAATATAATCTAAACAATCCCAACCTGATATGAGACTGGTAAATCATATTCTCGTCTCAACCTAGAAGATATATAAGTTCAACTTATACCTTTCCTCTGGGGTCCACAAACTCATTCCAAAAAAGAATAAAGTTGATAACGGACAGATGTTTCAGAAATCAGGACGGACAGAACAAATGGAAAAAGTTTCGAAAAGTTTGAAATAAGATTCCCAGGGGTCATCCCTGGAATCTACCAAGAGTTCCTAATATGTGACTGAGTACCAAATTCCTAAAATATTCCATGACTCAACCTTAATTCTAGGGCAGGCTCGCAGTAGTACAGAAAAGCTCAAGTACTACCACGACTTCGTATTAATTACAAAGACTGACCTGCATGGGCCACCACAAAAACGTGTCACGACCCGCACCCGGATATACGGGTACGAATACATAGACGACGCCCAGCCTACGTCGCAGTATCGACGGTAGAACGCTGTCTAGTACCCAATAAATATATACTACGTCTAGAAGGCCTATAACTATAATATACTCTAGTCACATCACAACATCTAGGGATGATAAGACAAGAAAGATAACTAAAGCACAAGAACAACTAGAAACTACTAGAATGAATCATAAGACATGAAATAAAGAAGGAAAAACAAGACTAACTAAGGATAACTACCAGGCAACTCACATAGAAGAATAGTGAGATCCACCTCAGCTAGCAACATCATGAAGTCCACTAATGGTATAACAACTCCTAAAATATTATCAACGGTATCCTGTCAGAAAAATGAGCAAGTACACACACTAACAGCAGTTCCATATGAATTGACAAATTCTATAAGAGACAGTATAATAAAATAAAAGACAAAGATATAGGCGACTTGGGAACCATTCGAAAGCCGAGTTACAACCCTTAAACCAAACAAGGACCGGGGTTGTAACCCTTCTTCCGAACAGAACCTAGTCCCATCATCATGGTACAGTATAAAAGGCAGGTAGAGCATATGAGAAATGAATCATAACATGGTGAAAGTACAGTAAGTAAAGGTGAACTGAAATGTAAGATATGACAACAAATAAATAAAAAATGATTTGAATTATTAGGGCGAAATCTGATCGGCTGGGGAAACAAGGGAACGGTTATCCACTTGGCTCGACAATCACACGGAACCTCTGACGAGGGCCTCCGAAGAGGGTCATGCCGGCCAACCTGGATAACCGGAAGGGGGTATCTGCTACACCCTACGTGAGGTGAGGGTGGCGCCAGCAAAACACGGAAATATCATCACGGAGGCTTTGATCACATAACCCCTAATAATTCCCCTCTATCCCCCGAATAGTATCACGGATCCGGACATGGCACGTCATGACACAGGATTCAAAAGCAGGTGATCAGCCCACTCCCAAGTCCATGTCTATACAAGTACAGAAAACACAAAAATATCTCATACCCATATACCAAGAAAGTCCAGGAATAACATCTCATGCCAGGATCCGACGTATACTAGTCCGTGAACTATCGTGTCGAGAATCAAGTAAGACACTACAACTGAATCGGATATAGTAGATATCAAGACAATGAAAACTATCAGTGAATGTACTCGCCTGTGGTCCTGAGCTGTCAAATGGGGTCGATGCTCAGAGTGATGCCACAGACCTAAAGATAAGATATATATAAACTAATTAGGGTTCAACAGTGTTAGGCTTGATTCTATAGTATAAGCTACGCGATCTAGGTCAGACTCATTCCACTAAGTCAAACTAGGCCACAATAAGTCAAACCAAGTCAAACTAGGTCAAACTGGGTCAATGGTTGACTTACAGTTGACTTTTGGTCAACTGGTCAACTATGATCAACTCTAGGTCAAATGTTGACTCTACTTCGACGTTTAGTCAAAGCAGTCAACCATGGTCAGACAGGGTCAAGGCTAGTCTCTATAAACACCTACAGGGTCAACTCATTCAATTTCAGTGATTGGAAAATCACTGGAATCGACGGAACTCAAAATACCACAAAAGGAGAAGGATTATAATAATAGGATGAAAACCTACAGATGTTGTCGGATGATAAAATAAATATCACCAACGTGTCCAGAATGGTCAAATCAGCTAGGATAGCCTGTCCAAAAGTCCAATTTGGACACAGGGGCAAAACGGTAATTTCGGACCAAAATGATGTCAGCCGTTGGACACACTTTGCACCGAAAAACATGCCGAAATAAAAGTGCACAAAACCTAACAAATTATATGTCCACGAATCTAGAATGACAATACGAACCCAACGGTATATCCAGAATTGGATTCCGTTGACCCGATCTCAAATTGGTCCGTTGACCAGGACATTGGAAACCGATTTGCACGGAAAAGCGTGTCGAAGCTAATGTCCTCAAAACTCAGCAAATTATATGTCAACGAGTCCAGAATGACGATACGAACTCAACGGTATATCCAGAATTGGATTCCGATGAGCCGAACTCAAAATGACACGTTGACCCGGATATTGGTATCCGACTTGCACCGAAATGCGTGCCGGAACCAATGTCCACTAAAACCTAGCAAATTATATGTCAACGAGTCCAGAATGACGATACGAACTCAACGGTATATCCGGAGTTGGATTCCGATGAGCCGAACTCAAAATGACCCGTTGACCCAGAAAGTGGGACCCGCTTTGCACCGAAATACGTGCCAGAGCCCACGTTGTCCAAATCAAGCAAACTTTATATGAAAACATGCCAGAACGACGCCACGAGTCTACTGGTGGTGTCAGAAATTGAATCCGGAGTCCCGGGTTCAAAAATAGAATTTTACAAGTGCAACACTAAGAATTCGAACGGCCAACTTTGGCGTCGAATTCGACCGACCTAACAAGCTCAAACTGAAATGAAATCTAAAGGGGGCAGGAAAAGGGTTATACCAGCTGTACACCGGAACTAGTGGCACGCAAAACGGAGCTGCGACGACGAAGATACGAACCCGCGAAGTTGGCGTTGCGAAACTGTCCAAAAATAGTTCAATTAAAACGTTAACTTAGTGGCCGGTTTTGATGTATCAAACGACAAAATTAACGGATGAAATTCGAGAGGGATGAAGGGGTATATACCAAGATTGTGACGGAGCGAAGAAATCGCTGATCCAACGGTCAGATTTCCCGAAAAACGCACGCGAAGTCGCTGCGACGAGACGTACATTTTGAATTCCGTCCGCGCGCGCGTCGACGTGATTCAGTGCAAAACGCACGAATCGGGCGTTTCTCGCGCCAGGGACGCAGGGACTCGCCACGGGGGCCTGCCCGGAGGTGCGCCCGGCCGAGGGGGGGCTCACCAGAGGCGGCGACGACCTCGGCGGCGCCGGCGGCGGCGGCAGCGCGCGCGCGGCTGGCCGCGGCTGCTTTCGCGCGCACAGTGCCGCGCACTGTTGCTGTTGTTGCTGCGTGCTGGGCCGGCCTGGCCTGGCATGGCGAAGGTGCGGCGGCACACGGCGGGTCGAGGGTGGTGGTCACGGTGGTGTTGGTAGTGGTGGTGGCGGTTGAAGGTGGGGAGCCCGATGATGGTGGTGGTGATATGTTGAAGAAGATAATGATGATTAATGGAGAAGGAGGAGGAGATGGGATCGGCCAGGTAGGAGGAGGAGGAGGTGATGAAGAGAATGGTGGGTTGGCTAGGCATGGCTGTTACTGTCGGTTGAGTGTAGGGAGAATAGAGGTGTAGGAATTAGAAAGAGAGAGAGAGAGAAGTATGTATGTGTGTATTATTTAATGAGAGAGGAGAGAGGGAAAGGAAGATATTAATGAGTGAGAATAGAGAGGGGGGTGTGTGTACTGCTCGGGTACAAGGGGGTTGTGTTGTGTAATAAAGGGGAGAGAGAGAGTGATGGGAGGGGAGAGAGAGAGAGGGGTTATATATAATATATATATTTGTGTGTGTATATATTATATAAAGAGGGAGAGAGAGAGATATATAGAGAGAGAAGATATTATGAAAGAGGGAGAGAGAGAGAGAGGTCGGCTGACCACATGGGGGGGGTGGTAATTTTGTGTGTGTGGAGAGAGATTGTGTTGTGAGGATTTAAATATAGAGAGAGATAGAGAGTATTATATATATATATATATATGTATATATATATAATAGAGAGAGAAAATAAGATATTTTAAAATAGGAAAAAGAGATAAACTATGTGGGGTGTCTGGATAGTCATGATAGGGATCACATAAAATCTGGTTGGGCGTTGGATCAGGTTCGGTCAAGTTTGGACAAGCTTGGGGCCAAGATTTAATTAATTTATAAATTAAACCAATTAAAATTACGGATGGAATGGGAGCACAAGGGAGATCAAATCGGTGGCACGCAAGTGGCACGTGCATAGTAGGCTCAAAACAGGCCAGGACCATATATCGGGTCGTCTGGATTGGACCGATGTCGGGCCCGGAAATTAAGTTGGAAATTAAATCACAAATTACGGCAGACGATAAATTGGTCTAAATTGACCCGAAGTTGCACGAATCAAATGGAGCACAAGAGAACAAGTTCGAGTGGGACACGATATATCAACATGAAGACAATCTCGTCTACTACAAACTTCAAGAAGGAAGTTTCCAGAGACTGGCATCCCTGATGCTCTAGAAATCCAAGTCACGGTAAAGAGCATTAAATCAAAATTAATTAAATCTAAATAATTTATCGAGAATAAATTATTTAGAAAATTTGAAAAAATCTCGGAAATTCAGGGGACTTACACCCTTGCGGCACGTATTGCATTGGAGGAACCAGCACGTCCAGCGATCGTCACAGAGTTTGAGGATGTTTTTCCCGAGAAGCTTCCAGGACTACCACCAGACAGGGAGGTAGAGTTCTCCATTGAGCTAGTACCAGGATTGCCACCTATTGCTTCCCATGTGTACCGACTAACATCGAAGGAGTCGAATATATTGAAGGCCCAAATTGATGAGCTTTTGGGCTAAGGATTTATATGACCCAGTGTTTCTCCATGGGGAGCACCAGTTTTGCTTGTACCGAAGAAGGACGGGACGGTACGTCTGTGCATAGACTATCGAGAGTTAAATGCTGTGACAGTGAAGAACAAGTATCCCCTGCCTCGTATCGATGATTTATTTGACCAGTTGAGCGGTGCTTGTGTGTTTTCAAAGATTGACCTCAGGTCAGGCTATCACCAGATCAAAGTGCGGAAGGAGGACATTCCGAAGACGGCCTTTCGGACGAAGCACGGACACTATGAGTACGTTGTGATGCCGTTTGGTTTAACAAATGCGCCAGCAGTGTTCATGAGTTTGATGAACAAGGTGTTCCACCAGTACTTGGATAAGTTCGTGGTGGTGTTCATCGACGACATTTTGGTGTACTCCAAGAGCCACGAGGAGCATGAGAAGCATCTCAGGATCGTGTTAGAGACCTTGAGGAAAGAAAGACTATATGCCAAGCTCAGTAAGTGTGAGTTATGTATGAGCAAGGTATCCTTCCTTGGGCATATCATTACAGGAGATGGATTAGCGACGGATCCAGAGAAGATTGAAGCAGTGAAGACTTGGCCAGCACCGACGTCAGCCACGAAGGTCAGGAGTTTTCTCGGACTTGCCGGGTATTATCGGAGGTTCGTGGAAAACTTTTCAAGAATTGCTGAGCCCATGACGCGTTTGACGCGTAAGGATCAGGAGTTCATCTGGACAGAGGAGTGTCAGACGGCATTTGATGAGCTGAAGAAGCGTCTGACGTCAGCACCTATCTTGACATTGCCCTCAGGATCTGGAAGATTTATGGTGTACAGTGATGCATCTGGGAGCGGATTGGGATGTGTACTAATGCAGCATGGAAAGGTTGTGGCCTACGCATCGAGACAGTTGAGGATCCACGAGAAGAACTACCCGACACACGATTTGGAGCTAGCTGCAGTGATTTTTGCACTAAAGCTGTGGAGGCACTACCTTTATGGAGAGCGGGTAGAGATATTTACTGATCACAAGAGCCTGAAGTACGTCTTCACGCAGAAGGAGTTGAACATGAGGCAAAGACGTTGGCTAGAGCTGATGAAAGACTTTGAGATTGAGTTGCAGTATCATCCGGGAAAGGCGAATGTCGTGGCAGATGCTTTGAGCAGAAAACCTACAGCATACTTTTTGACGACTCAGCGTCACTTATTGGAGGATCTCCAAGAGTTGGGGATTGAGGTCGTATTACCAGGTATGGATGGACAGTTATCTACACTTGGAGTACAGTCTTCTTTGGTTGAGAGGATCAAGGCCGCACTACCTACAGATGCGAGATTCAGGAGACTCCGGAAGAGGACCGAGGCCGGCGAGCAGACAGGACTGCGGATTCACGAGGACGGTACATTAAGGTGTGGAGATCGCCTATGCGTACCGAGTGGAGAGCTACGCCAGGAGTTAATGGCAGAGGCGCATAGCTCGATATATTCTATTCATCCTGGAGGTACGAAAATGTACAGGGATTTGCGTCAGCATTACTGGTGGCATGGAATGAAGAGGGAGATCGCTCGATTTGTAGCGAGATGTTTGGTCTGTCAACAGGTCAAAGCCGAGTACCAGAGGTCTGCAGGACTATTGCAGCCGCTTTCCATTCCTGAGTGAAAGTGGGAACACATCACGATGGACTTCGTCACTAGATTCCCGAGGAGCCCCAGCGGGAAGGACGCAGTTTGGGTCATCGTGGATCGACTCACCAAGTCGGCACATTTCTTGCCCTTCAGAGTTGGGCAATCGACGGAGATCCTTGTCGATTTATACATGAGGCAGATAGTACGTTTGCACGGAGTGCCAGTGAGTATCGTGTCGGATCGAAATTCCAGATTCACTTCACATTTTTTTAGGAGCATGCAGGATAGTTTGGGGACTCGCCTCAAATTTAGCACCGCTTATCATCCACAGACTGACGGACAATCAGAGCGTACGATCCAGATACTCGAGAATATGCTGAGAGCATGCATGTTAGACTTTGGAGGATCTTGGGAGGATCACCTACATTTGGTTGAATTCTCCTACAACAACAGTTACCAGGCGAGCATACAGATGGCACCCTTCGAGGCACTTTACGGCAGGAAGTGCAGGTCTCCAGTTTGTTGGAGTGACGTCGGAGAACGTCAGATACTTGGTCCAGAGTTGGTGACGCAGACAGTAGAAAAGGTGAAGCAGATTCAGAGTCACCTCAGAGCGGCACAGAATAGACAGAAGCACTGGGCTGATGCGCATCGTCGACCCTTGGAGTTTAAGGAGGGCGATCACGTGTTTTTGAGGATATCACCGACTCGGGGGACTATCAGATTTGGCAGTAGAGGCAAGTTGAGTCCGAGGTACATCGGGCCCTTTGATATTCTGGAGAGAGTTGGTGAGGTGGCTTATCGTCTAGCATTACCCCCGTCACTTGAGGGAGTGCACGACGTTTTTCATGTATCGCAGTTGAGAAGATACGTGGCAGACCCTAGTCACGTGCTGGACCATTCAGAGATTACAGTTGGGCCGAGCTTGTCATACGTGGAGCAGCCTGTCGCGATTCTCGATCGCAGCGAGAAAGTTTTGAGAGGGCAGACGATTCGACTCGTCCGAGTCGCTTGGAAGCATCATTCTCCGGGCGAGTCAACTTGGGAGCGCGAGGACTCCATTCGGGAGCGTTTTCCTCACTTGTTCGAGGATGGAGGTATGAATTTACGTACTGTATTTTGAATATCGTAATATTCCACAAATTTCATTTTTTTTCTAATCCGACCATCATTTAATTTCGGGGACGAAATTCTCTAAGGGGGAGAGAATGTGAGCCCCATTTTTAAGTTATTACCCATTTTAAGCTATTATTATTTTAATTTTTTTTTACTAATTTAAATTATATAAATTTATTCACAATTAATATGTTTTTAGTTATAAGCTCATTTAATCATTGACCCTACCAGGATTATAATATGCATTAGTATACTTTAGTATTACTATTATTTATTATAAGGCTTAGGATGTTTGGTGTTGCTAATATATAATTATTATATTGTGTAACTATTCTGCTTGGTGGTGGGCTGGACTAAAGTGTTACATTTTTTTTTTTAGCATTTCCACCAAGCCAGACTTAGCTCACGCATACAGGCCGACCCCTCCTTTGAAATCTTTCTAAAACCCTAACTTCTATTATATTTATACCCCACTTTTCATTCTCTCCTCCCAGGATCACAACATAGCCGCCAACCATTCCCACACCCTTCTCTTCCTTTTTCTCCACGCGTGTTCCCCGGCGCCGACGACAGAGCGCTCCGGCCCGGAGTGAACTCGCCAACCCTCCGCACGGCCAGATCAGGAGCGCAAACGAGGCCGGCTTCTTCCCTTCGTCGACATTCAACTTTCCGCGGCAACGGTTGATTTCCGGGCGGACGACGAACACTGTCGCCACTTCGGCTGCCGGATGATCCCACCCTGCCTGGTACATTCTCCCTTACGAACCTTGAACGTTCTTTCCTCCCATTAAATCATTGTAATGTAGGGTTCAATATCATTACGTAATGGTTCAAACTTAGTAAACTTTGGAGAGAGAGGTGTATTAGTAGGAGTCTGTGCTGTGAGTTTTGTAACCTGGATGAAGTAGATGAGCAAACAGAACCCAACGTAGAGGAGTGGTGTTTTTATTTTTTTTTATCAAATATCAGAATAAGAAGGCTATAACCAAACTCTAGTGTACTAGTAAGAGGTAGGTCCAAACAACTTTTATGTGAACACTTTATATTGTCTATGGTCCCTGTGCATGCAAAGGGTTAGTACGTGTTGTTACGTGAAGAGGTTATTCATTCATTTTTTTTATTTATTTATTTATTTTTTTTTTTTTTGCATTTGTGTAGTATTTTCGTGTGTATGTAACAACTTAGATATTAGGTGATTCATTTGGTTAAAAGAGTTGTTGTGGTGTACTGTTAACACCTTAGTCTTGTAAACTGAAGGTCTCCAGTTCGATCCTTGGAACAAGTTGCGCGATAGTAATTTTTTTATTTTTTATTTTTTTTTATTGTCCTTTCTTAGTTTGTAACATATTCCAAACATCAAATTGCCTATAAGGTTGAGTGCTGCCCTTATTCATTCACCAAAGGGCAATAGCCTACTTGGTTGAGTGCGTGGGCTATTATTATTGGAAGTCCCAGGTTCAATTCTGGGTTTGTGATCTAATGGGATTTATTATTATTTATTCTTTTTCTTTTGCCTTGGTACTTAAACTATAGGTTGCTAATAGCCAAATTAATTAGAACCCATATTTAAGCACTTGTGAGCCTTAGCTCAACTGGTTGGGCGAATGGCAAGTGTGGGAATGATCCCAGGTTCGAATCCTGTAAGGGGTGGAAGAGTTTTTATTTTTTTTATTATGTCCCTTCCCTTACAAGGTTACCTATATGTATCAACAAGATAATATTGGCTGCTACCAGTATATGAGCATTATGATCATTAGTAGCCCATTGGTTGTGGGGGTGGATATATACATGAGAGGTCCTGGGATCAAAAAGCTAAAGCTAGGAATGGGTGGTAATGGAGATTAATTTTTAGTTTTTTTTTTCCTTGTAGCAAATTTTTTTTATTATATTATATTTTTGTTGTTGCTAAGAAGCCTATGTTATAGTGTACTGTGAAGTTTTCCTTTGGATTTTCTTTATCACTTTATTTTTATTGCATTGTATTACATAAACTTAAGGTAAATTGTATGGCTTAAAATATTTGGACCAACAAACCCTAATACAACTTTTAGCCAATATGCCATGAGTATTGTTATAAGTAAGTAATACTTTTAGCTATTAATTAATTAATTCATAAATTATTCTATAGGCTCTTCAGACTCTTTGGACTCTTCGGACTTGGACTTTGGACCAACTATTCCTCTTCAGTGACCAGAGACATGCAAGTGTACCTTGCCATTTTTGTACTTCAGTTACATTATTTAAAATTCTTAAATATTTATTTATGAGTATATTAGTGCAACACATAGGTCCGCATTCGATACTTCGCGTCCGAATCACAATCGGGTGCCGATGGTCGTTAGCGTCATCGGGTATCGAACCTAGACATTTACATTTGCGATACCGCGACAATTCGTTGCGGGTTACACTCTGACCCTAGGACATATTCATGTGACACTACATTATTGACGGATTTTTGTACTTGTTTACATCTTGATGTACGAAAATTCGAGTTGATTCTAGGACGATGGCATTGATATTGCGTGGACTGTTACTATTCTATTTATGACTCGTTGTACTAGCTAGAGGTCTGACCGAGCGACTCGTAGATACGATTCGTGAAGTCACATGGGCGGGGAGAAACATACACCGTGCGCTTGGGCTACTTTCCCACAGAGTTACCGCTGTCTCATTACCAGAGCTGCGGATTTTCATAGTTACTACAGTTCCTTATCGGAACTGCGGATTCTCATAGTTACTGGAGTTCCGTATCAGAACTCCGGATTATACCGTGACAGCCCGCGTGTTCGAGTGATGTTTCTTAAATTGCATTTCATACTAGTTGGTTACGGTAGTTCGTCCACTTTATTCCTGTCTTATTTATTTTATCATATCACCTTTTACTGTCGTACTTTTGGCATGTATATTATGTACCTTGTTGCGTCCCTCTGAGGACCTGGTTTTCTCTCCAGATTTAGACGATTATCCTGAGGTCTACGGATCCAGAGTTGAGCTTGAAGCAGGACTTGCAGTTGACGACGAGATCGATCCAGCAGAGTATCCGATTGGTAGAGCACTTTCTTTATTTCTGGCTTCATTATCTAGTAGCATGTCGTCATCTTCTTGTATTTCATTTTTCATTCAGTATTGTATCAGCGAAAATATTTCCGCAAGACTCTTCGTTCAGTGGTTGTTTTATGACTACATTCAGACTATGTTATTCCAGCACATTGTTGTTTATTTCATATTTTTTTCACTATGTGATCCTTGATTTTCATTTAGTGGATGAGATTAGTACTTGATTGTCTGGGTATTATTCTATATTACTGCATATTACAGCTTAAGTGCTACTCTCATGGTTCCATTAAATTGGGTAAATTATTGGGAGTGGTACTCGCCCATGTGACTTCACGAATCGTATGTTTCTCCCCGCCCATGTGACTTCACGAATCGTATGTTTCTCCCCGCCCATGTATGAGACAGCGGTAACTCTGTGGGAAAGTAGCCCAAGCGCACGGTGTATGTTTCTCCCCGCCCATGTGACTTCACGAATCGTATCTACGAGTCGCTCGGTCAGACCTCTAGCTAGTACAACGAGTCATAAATAGAATAGTAACAGTCCACGCAATATCAATGCCATCGTCCTAGAATCAACTCGAATTTTCGTACATCAAGATGTAAACAAGTACAAAAATCCGTCAATAATGTAGTGTCACATGAATATGTCCTAGGGTCAGAGTGTAACCCGCAACGAATTGTCGCGGTATCGCAAATGTAAATGTCTAGGTTCGATACCCGATGACGCTAACGGCCATCGGCACCCGAATGTGATTCGGACACGAAGTATCGAATGCGGACCTATGTGTTGCACTAATATACTCATAAATAAATATTTAAGAATTTTAAATAATGTAACTGAAGTACAAAAATGGCAAGGTACACTTGCCTGTCTCTGGTCACTGAAGAGGAATAGTTGGTCCAAAGTCCAAGTCCGAAGAGTCCAAAGAGTCTGAAGAGCCTATAGAATAATTTATGAATTAATTAATTAATAGCTAAAAGTATTACTTACTTATAACAATACTCATGGCATATTGGCTAAAAGTTGTATTAGGGTTTGTTGGTCCAAATATTTTAAGCCATACAATTTACCTTAAGTTTATGTAATACAATGCAATAAAAATAAAGTGATAAAGAAAATCCAAAGGAAAACTTCACAGTACACTATAACATAGGCTTCTTAGCAAAAAAAAAAAAAAAATAATATAATAAAAAAAATTTGCTACAAGGAAAAAAAAACTAAAAATTAATCTCCATTACCACCCATTCCTAGCTTTAGCTTTGATCCCAGGACCTCTCATGTATATATCCACCCCCACAACCAATGGGCTACTAATGATCATAATGCTCATATATTGGTAGCAGCCAATATTATCTTGTTGATACATATAGGTAACCTTGTAATAAAAAAAATAAAAACTCTTCCACCCCTTACAGGATTCGAACCTGGGATCATTCCCACCCTTGCCATTCGCCCAACCAGTTGAGCTAAGGCTCACAAGTGCTTAAATATGGGTTCTAATTAATTTGGCTATTAGCAACCTATAGTTAAAGTACCAAGGCAAAAGAAAAAGAATAAATAATAATAAATCCCATTAGATCACAAACCCAGAATTGAACCTGGGACTTCCAATAATAATAGCCAATATCAAGAAATCTTCGAGCATCACTCTTCTCGGCATACCCCAAGAAGATTGTCTTAGTAATCTTTGTCCCAAGCTTCTGAATCTTTAGATCTGAAAGCTTGACATATGCAAGATACCCCCACACTCGAATGACATTCATGTTAGGTCTGACCTTGAACCAGAGTTCATGAGGAGTAAAGTCTGAAGTTACATTAGGCACTCTATTTAAAATAAAAGTGGCCGTCAATACAGCTTCTCCCCAGTAGCACTTAGGAAGAACCGCAGTCAACAGCATTGAGTTAATCATTTCTGTTAACGTTCTGTTCTTCCTCTCTGTTACTCCATTTGATTAAGGAGAGTACGGAGCCGTAGTCTCATTGACAATTCCATGTTCTTTGCAGAACGATGCGAATTTATGAGACCTATACTCCCCACCTCGACCACTTCTTATTCTTTTGAGTTATTGTCCAGTTTGCCGCTCAGCTTCGGCCCTGTACTCTTTGAACTTCTCGAATGCTTCGTCTTTATCCTTCAGCAAGTAGACGAACACATACTTTGAGAAGTCATCGATGAAAGTTATGAAATACTTCATCTCGGCCTTTGTAGAGAATTGTTTGAAGTCACAGATATCGGAGTGTACCAACTCCAGAAGATCTGTACTTCGATTAACTCGAGGAAAGGGTTTCCTTGTGATCTTTGTTTGAGCACAAACTTTACATTTCTCTACCTTACCCCCACACTTGGAGATAAGCCCTAGACTAGACATTCTGTTTATTCGTTTACGATGAACATGTCCTAGTCTATTATGCCACAACTCAAAACTATAAGCAGAAGGAGTAATTGCATTAATAACATTGGACAGATTTACAAGCTGAATTTTGAACATTCCTTCGGTATAAAAAGCGTTCCCAAAATATGTTTCCTTGATAGATATCACCATCTGGCCAGCATTGATGTCTATCCTGAGGCCTGCGTTGCAGAGTAGGCCTCCTGAGATCAGGTTCTTGGCGATAGCAGGTACGTGCTTCACGCCTTGAAGCGTCAGAGACTTGCCAGAAGTCAACTTCAATACCACCGTCCCAATCCTGAGCACTTCAGCTTGTGCCTGGTTCGCCACCATAACCACTTCAGAAGTAGGTGTGTAGGTGGTGAACCATTCTTTGCTGGAATAGACATGGCAGGTGGCTCCAATGTCTACCCACCAGTCAGATTCAGTCCCTACCGCATCAACCTGCGCAATCATAGCAACAACATCAGTGATCATATATACCTTACTAGGCTCTCCTTGCTCTGATTGCTTGTTCTTTGCTTTGTATTCATTCTTGAAGTGGCTCTTCTTGCCACACTTGAAGCAAGCCAAATGAGACTTTGGCTTCTTTAGCTTGAAAGAAGTTTCCTTGAATTTCAGATTGTCAGGGTCCTTCTTCTTGCTGTGGAAAGCTGCCTACTTTTTTCGTGGTTCCTTTGTATGAACCAGATTGGCGTTAGCCAATTGCTTGGACAGTGCGTCCACCTTCAGTTGAGCCCACATCTGGTCCTCAACATAGATTTCCTGCAAGAGATCTTCAAGGCTGATCTTAAGCTTCTCCCTATGCATGTTTGCATAGAACTTACTCCACCCAGCGGGGAGCTTCGAGACAATCACTCTAACAACAAACTTGTCGGGGAGGGGCATCACCCCGTCTTCCAGCTTCTGTCGCAGCTTCAAAAATTCCTTCACCTGCGGCAGCATGGACTTTTCGTCCTCAAAGAGCCATTTGTGATATTTTTCAACCATAAATATCTTGCTCCTGTTTTGTCTTCTTCGTACAGTTTCTCCAGAGATTCCATATGTCTCTGGCAATAGTCTTCTTACTGTAGGATTCTGCTAGGGAATCCTCCGTAGCATTCAGGATAAGCAGCCTGCAAATGCTATTCTTCCTTCTCCACTTGGCCTGAAGTTTAGTAGCTACAGTAATTGTGGGAGCAGACCCAACATCTGGAATAGTAGGTTCCTCTTCAAGAAACACGTGATCAACGTCTCTGAGTTGAAGAGTGAGATAAACCTTCCTCTTCCAGACTTGATAATGCTCTCCATCAAACTTTTCTAACTTACAGAAGTCAGTATTGAGGAGTGAAGCATTAAAGTTTTCTATCGTAGCAATTTAGCTTTGAGATTGTTAATGCCGGGACACAATTTTTCGATGAAAAAAATGAGAAGATGAAACAATTGTAAAAACAAAGTTCCAACGCAATACTTCTAGGAAGGTTGCACAAGTTTAACGAAGATCTATGAAGATCTTATTACAGCAGCATATGATATTACGAGAATCTAAAAAGATTTCGTAATCCACAACAGCGAAAAAGATGAAGATGACAAGCGATTGATGGATGAATATCCTGCTGGGGTGAATGATCACCGTTGCTCAAAGCTAAATTTGCCCCATACGAATAGCTTCCAGGAACCAGCAAGTTCATCGGAGAACTTTGGAACACTTCTTCTCTTCTGACTCCTCGGATCGTATACGGACTCCCGTGCAAAAGCAACGCTAGCACAACACTTCTCTTCTCTCTCCAGACTTCTGTTTACTTGTGTTAAGAAACACTTGTAAATTTTTTAACTCTCTGTATATGCCTCTGTATTACTACCTGTGAGAGAGAAGAGACCTTTTATAAGCCCGAGTAGCAACTGTCCGGTTAGCACAACATTCGGGACGTGGTAATAACCACTCCGAATGTACAGTACTCAGATCATGCACAGGCACGATCTGAAGCAAGTTGTGCACCTCGTGCATCCTGTGTGCCTTGTAAACAATGCAACTGGTTGCGCCACTGGGCTCGCACCTTATCGCACAACCGGGGCCGCGCAACCTGGCCGCGAACCTGGCCGTGCAACCTGGCAGCGCACCTGGCCGCGCAACATGGCCAACCTGGCCGCGCAACATGGCCTGCGCAACCTGGCAGCGCACCTGGCCGCTTAACATGGCCTGCGTAAGTGCGTCAACAAAATGCCACATTACGCCTCATGAGCCCATGAGCCCGAGTCCGAGTCCGAGTCGCTAAGCCCCTACGGGTCTTAGCTCCCATGGAAATAAATTTTCCAAGAGCAAAAAGCATGAATGCTTTCAATTGTTGATTTAGCCTTTTTTCCATTAGAAAAATAATCCCACATGGCACACCCATGTGTACCTCCACACCACATGTGCATCTCTAAAATAGCATGGCTAATATATAGAGATACAGCTCCTTTGGCCTAGCCAATGTGGGACTAAAATTCACAATGAAAAGGCCAAAACACAACAAGACTCGGGTCCAACCCCAGGCATCCATGTCTGTGTCCTTATCTTGCTCTTTACAGCAGAACACATTCTCATGTCCGAATCAGGACACGAATACAGAAGAAAACAAAAAATTACAGCCTAACCGTTCCTCTTCGGCCAAGGCTGGTGAACCCACCGGAGCTCGCCAAGCCGTGAGCTAGCCCGGCAAGGGCCCTAGACCGCCACTACCGAACTCCATCCTGCCGCGTCGTGGCTGCAACGCTGGCCTCGATCTCTCCTTTTCCTCACAACCGTACTGCTTTCGCCAAATCTGGCGACTTCTACGAACTGCTAGTCTTCACCGCAGTGAGCCATCAATCGACGCGTCCATGTTCTCCGTGCCGACGATACCGCCTTCCTCCGGAGGAGTCTCGACCAAGCTCGCCCCTCGCATCCAGCTTCTTTCAATGCCAGGCACGGCTGATCCCTCCGAATCCGTCGTCGTTCTCCTCCCACGCCTGCCACCAGCGCAGCACGCGCGCCGACGATTGCCGCTGCCATAGCACAGTGAGTCTTTTCCCTATTTTTCCCTCTCTCAATCTTCCCAACTCTCTCTCTCTCTCTCTCTTTCTGCCTCTGTTTCACTCTTCCTTAACCCAATCCTTCATTTATTCTCTTTTCCAACGAATCAGAAGGAAAGATAAGTCATTACTTAGTAAATTATTATCCTTATTAAGTAAGGAATAATACTGTCAATATATGTATACATGTGTATACCAATGAATGTGAGTATTATTAATATTTTTATCATTAATAATATTATTAATATTTTTTCATTAGTTTATTTAGGTTATTAATATTAGTAATTATTGTTATCAAAATAAATAATATTTTCCAAAGTATAGTTGTAACCAAAATATTGTTGGGCTTGGGATTATCATCAAAATCATTTGGGCCTATATATATTAGTGTTGGGTTATAAAAATGGGTTAAGTTTTATTCATAAAAAGGGTTATATTATTTTGGGACCTACATATAAATTGGGTTTTATATTAATCATATATGTATACATTGGTCTTTTTATATTTTTAGATTCTAAAATGAGTTCTATATAGTTTCCAAAATTAAATATTATCTTGACTAATACTAGTTAATGGATTTTAAATCTTATTGCCTATTGGTTTTAAATATATTGTTTTATGATCTGATTTGACGACTTTTATATATATGTTCTTTAAAATACTCTCTAAAACAACTATATATATTATCTGACAAAATATTATTTTTATTTCCTAAAAAGAGTGATAATTTCTAAATACTTTATAAATAACTTCTAAATAAATATATATTATTTTTATTAAAGAATTACGCTTCTAAATGAATTTTTCTTAGATTAATCTTGATCATGACCAATCTAATCATATTTTCTATCACTTTGCAAATATGAATTCCTACATATCAGCCCTAGCCAATTGGATGATTCTGAATTTAGTGGTACTATTTATTTTACCAGCTAAGGACCCCAGACGAGTACATTTCTTGTGTGTTTACAAATTTATTATTCTATAATTGCATGATTAGTGATACATATTTGATTCTTGAATGGGTTAGCGTTATATGGAATTTAGTCATGAATACCATGTTTTATTTTACCATGTTTCGTGATTTATTGTCGTGATTAATCCATGTGTAGTAGTCGGGTGGAGAAGTACATACTAAGTAGATATGTGATCAACCCCGTAGATCGTGTTTTATTTTATGCAATATAGACCGTACTTTATTTTATGCAACGTAGACCGTGAGGATGCAAATTCTATGTAGACCATGCGGTGTAGTAGACCAGGCTGATCACATATTAAAAAGTGTACTTCAAATCAAGTATATGGTTAAGTTTCCTTGTTCCATACTTTACATATCATCTTATAGCTCTGGTTAACTGTTTAGTTTTACCTTCCTCGCCATGGTTTACAATTTGCTTAATTCATTATGTATGTCATTTTCTATTCATGATTTTATAGTCGTTATCATATATTTGGAACTGCATGCTTGAATTGTACTCATTCCCTTCCTGATTGGAAACCATATTTTTTAGATTATTCGCGGCTACACTATGCATGGATCATTGGGGAGAGATGTGTTTATGCTGAGGCTAACCTAGAAGGCTAGTTAGATAGGTTGGTTGTTATTTTATTTTATGAGACTTGTAATTTCTTCAAATATAAAATTTGTGAATATTATAAAATTTGATTAGTTGTTGTGAATGGGCAAGAAAGTTATTATTTTATGTGATTTTGAACATTATGGCTAGACAACGTTCTACCGTCGACACTGCGACGTAGGCTGGCTTAGACACGCACTCTTATCCCGAAAAGTGGGTGCAGGTCGTGATAAATTTTTTTGGTGGCCCATACATGTCAGTTTTTATAAATTATGCGAACTCGTGGTAGTACCATTTTAGTCGTACTATTGCGAGCCTGCGATTAGGAAATGCTTGTTCATAATAGGATTGAATTGGTTTAGGAGGATAACTAGGAATATGAGTCCTTTATTAAATTAACTGTTGGGTAGTTAAGGTTGCTATATAGGACATGTGTTTTAAGTAAGGAGTTATTGAATTTAAGTAAGGATTTATTGAATTCTAACCCTATTATATGATTTTCATAAAAGGATATACTATTGATTTTAATTCGATGGTAGGATCAAAGGTGGATATACTGTTCATCCAGTAAACTAGGACTTCCTAGGATTCAATTCCTATCTTGATCATTTGTGCCATTTTACTTTTCTACCATCTCGAAATATCATCGTACTACCTTAAGTTTCGTAGTAATTTATCTTTAGCCACAAATAATGGCCTAGGAGTCTATATTTTATCCATTGAGTTCGAGCCTAACATGATCCATTATCCATATACCTATTCTGAGTTAGTTCGTTGGAATTCAAGATATATATACATTTTTCCCTCGATCTTGAATATTAGAGAAATAGAAATATAAATTTATATTTCTCTTGTCTTCGATTATTTTCTTCCTAATCAATCGTTTAATTTCCAAACATCAGAGAGTAGATCGTATCTATGTAATGGTTTACAGATTGATAGACATCAGAGTAATTCAAAGATAAACCTTTACTAAAAAAATACGCAAGTTCTTCTTTAGGGATAACATCATCCGCTGAAGGTACATTATTGTGAGTATTGATATACTCATTGAGAGGATCATCATCTGGAAGAGGAGCCACAGTCTTGGCCGAGTTCACCACGTAGGGTAATTCTTCAGGATTGGAAGGACAGACTTCAGCAGGTTCCTCCTGAGGTTCGTCCTTGTCAGGGTTCTTGCGGAGAGTGATGGTCAATGGTTTGACCTTGTCAGGGTTCTTCTTTTTCACCCAGATTGTGAGAGGATTCGGAGTACTTTTTGGAGCAGTACGTCCTTTGACTCGGATAATCAGAGGACCATCATTAGAAGATGAACTTGCTTCAGCTTCATTGTCAGCTTCGTTGCCGTCCTCCTTAGAGGGCTGAGATTGGTAAAGTACCGAATCTCCATAGTAAGCTTCGATGCCCTTAAAAGGACCGACATCGACAAACTCTGTCTTCATGACACCGTCGTTATTGACGTACTTGAAGTACTGGTGAAGTGTGTAAGGAACAATCATGTTCTCGAGTATCCGTGGATGTCCCAACAAGACGTTGTAGGATACGTTGGCATCGATCACATAGCAGGAAACCTTCGTTCGGAGATCACCGATCTGGTACTTGAGACGGATCTTGCCCAGCGGGTGGCTTCGACCAGCATTAAAAGCCATGATAGTTGTATTGGTTGCAGATAGCTTGTGCAGAGGGATTCCTAGGATTTGAAGCAAACTTCTAGGAATGATGCCGAGGGAGGATCCTGGATCTATGTGCATGCGGTCCACCTTGATCGCCCCGATATACCCTTTATAGTACAGGGGTCTATCATGACGATTATTTTTGAGTAGCATGTCCTCCTGTGAAAAGGTGATGTTGGGCACCACTTCTATAGTACTGTGGCAGTGGGGACAGGAGACAGGGTCTTCAGCGGGGGCTTTGACTTCAGCGAGATAAGAGTCGACATGTAGTAATGCCTCACTTAAGGCCTTTCGCGTTTCTTTGCAGAGTCACAATAGATCGAACAGAGACAACCTGGCAGGTATATTAGCCAGCTGTGCCAGTATGTCAAAGTTGTAGGGCCGATCCATGCCTTCGAGAGCTGGCACCTTCAGAGACTTTTCAAACCGTGTCTCCTTCTACCTGGCTTTGTCGGTAGTTGAAGGCTTAGACGGGCCGGCTTCTAAGCTTGTGGGGGCAGCAGGAGCTTGAGAAGGTACTGCTTCTTCTTTTGTGGGATCGCATGTCCGAAGATAAGCCTTTCTCGATCGTGTCTTGCCAAATAGAACCTCGTAGATAGGAGAAGACACCATATGGCATGACTTATATTTCTTGCTCTTTTTTGCTTTGTGAGATACCACCCCCGTGTCATCTCTTGCACAAGGTCCGGATAGACCCATATGATCTCACTACGTTCAGTCGTGAGTGGGACCAAGGTTGAGTTGTAAGCTGACGGTAAGTTGACGACTTCCATTATTGCCTTGGGAATTGGGATTACGCCGTCTGGGACTTCTGTGGGAGGAAAATCACCAAACTGAAAAGAGATCATGTTAGAAGATACGACCTTGTCTTCAGCTTCGAGGTTGATCACTTGGCTGTCGATAAGCTGTTGTATCTTTTTCTTCAGGATGATGCAGTCCTTGGTGGATTGATGCACGTACTGATGATAGAGATAGTACTTAGGATCGTTGAGTTGGTTCGCCTCTGTAGGACGCCGTGGTGGAGGCAATGTCAGTTTATTACCCTTCGTCAATGTGTAAAAAATGGTAATAATGTCGTCTTCGTCAAAGGGGAAGGTCTCCTTAGGCTTGTCGGAGATGTCCTGAGAATTGGAAACTCCTTTGGAGGTGTCGACCTTCAGGACTTCTTTCATTTTACCCCCACGGACAGGGATAGTTTGAGGATGCTTGCCCTTGTCTTCAGATTTGGGTGTTTTCAACCCAGTAGTTCCAGATTAGGAACGTTATTTTCAGCAGCATCAGCGGCCCCAATAAAAGCGGGCTAGGTATCATACTTATGTATACCCAGACAAAACTTCACTGTAGGAAGGAAGTTATGTCGACAAGTATCCATAAGTTCTGAGTCTGGTATGCCGAAGGGCATCTTCAGTGCTAGCCGCCTGAAGTGTTCGATGAAGGCGATGACAGACTCAGTCCTCCTTTGCTTGGCCTCGATGAGGGTGGACATACTAACATGCATGCCACTCTCGTAAAGCCTGTTGAGAAACAACCTCTCCAAGTCTTTAAAAGAATTACCGTCAGGAAGACTGTAGAACCATTCGAAGGCAACCCCCTGTAAGGTGCTAATAAATAGCTTCGACAAGAACGGATCATCCCTAGGTAAGTGTAGAGTCTGCGTGTTGAAGTATGTCATGTGTTGACAAGGAGAAGTCAACCCGTCAAATGAATTTAGTGTCAGCAGCTTGTAGTTAGGAGGGCAAGTAGCATTCTCCCATTCAAGGGGATACGGTTGAGATATCCCCATCTTCTGAAGCTCGTCTTTGTGTGAGATGGTGTCGAGATGGGAAACCAGAGAATCAATTACATCTTGTTGATTAAGCAGGTATTGGAAAACGGCTGTTGGACGGTTGTCAGGCGTCGTTGGCGAAGGACCACCTCCAGTATTTACAAGATTCGAAGGAGGTACAATGAAATGATACTCCTTTTGTAGTAAAAGAGGGTTGTTGCTATGAGCCGGACTGGCATGAGCCGAGACATTTTGTTGAGGTAGAGGGACAGCCCCAGCAGCTTTGACTGCCATGATACAGTTAAGCATATCAGTGATCTTGGTGAATATTGTTTCAAGACCCTCTAGCCGTTTGCTGGACTGATTACTGGCTTCTTCAGGTCTTTCTTCGTCTGCCATATATGTAGATAACATGCAAGGATGAACAGAGAAAACAGAACAACTGGTGCTGATACTGTCTGTCTTCGAGTTGACAAGTCCCTCATCTTTAGGTAGGGGAGGTCGATAGTCGCCGTCAAACTCGGAGAGATCATCGTCCTCTGAAAGCCTACCCCAGTGTGAAGGTCATCCACTTCAGACTCTGAGGGAATACTACCTCCAGCTTGGGAGTCTTCGTCGTCCATACGGAATCTCGCCTTTGACCGAGTACCCATATATATAGACTCCTTCAGATATGACAGCCTGCTGGCCATATATTGGTAGACTTCTTCTCCTTCTTCTTGCGGAAGTGAGAGAGAAAGTTGGTTTCGTGGTCCACCATCTCTGATTGGGGCTTCCATAAGGGGGACCCCATGAAGCCATGTTGGATGAAACAGACAGCGATATTTCGTCGTTAAAGAAATACAGCCGTCGGAATACGGACTGTCTCTGAGGCACTCTCGTTGCTTTAGAGCAGCAATAGTTGATGACAATACTGGTGCACGGATGTGCACTATGAATTGTTATGTTCTTCCTCGCTTTACGCTTATGATTTATCATGTCACGCAAGTTAGCGGAAGGGAGTTTTGCCTTACAACCCATGTTGCATGCATCGCCGAGCTTTGCTTGCGGGTTCGTAAGCAGAGCTGGTGCATCCAGACTTAGTTCACGTACAGAGGCAACCCCCACACCTAAGTTCTGTGATGTCCTTGAAAACAGCCCCGTGCTATACGCGTTGGGGCCTGTCTTTTTGCTGTGGGCGCATAGGCCTTGGAGACTAGCCTTGGGCGCATGCTTCTTGGTAGCATGTCTGAGCCTCCTTGATATGGGCATATATTATAGATCAAGTGAGCCTGGGCGCATAGCCTTGGGCGCATGACCATGGATGCCCAATCTGTCGAAGACAGAAGCCTCCTGATTGGAGTAATGCGTCCAAACATCCCCTTGGGCGCATGGCTTTGGGTGCATGCTCGGTGGAGCAGCACTGTTTTCTCCCAGATTCGCCTCCTTAGTTTGTGAGCCTCGCTGGGTTTGCCCAGAGTGTCGTATACCCCGATTCTTGGTATTGTAGCATTTTCCTTTGCCAAGTCTCGAGCGTCGAACACTCTGCTGTTGGTTGTACAGAAAAGGAGTCACTGGGCTAGTAGAGCCCGGAACGGTGTGAGTCTTCTCCATTTGGGGAGCTTCTATGGCAGAGCCATGCGCCCATGTGACAGAGTCCTCGAGTTGTATATCTGCTATGACACTAGCAGGATATGCACAGCGAGCCTTCGGAAGCCAAGTCTTGCGAGACTTGTTTGGCTTTGCTGATTTTGAGGGAGTAGAGCCATCCCTCGAGAGCATCTCTTCGAACGCCTGCTGATCAAACTTTACGATCAGCATCTTCTGAGTGCTCCCCACTTTGTCGGTATCGGATTACGTCACCACCTTCTCGTCAAAAGAAAGGTAGTCTCCAGCAGAGTTGCCATTTTTGTGGACACGCACAAAAAGAAGAAACTCTGTCTTTTTTTTATTGGCCCAAGGCACCACAAATCGAGTACGCCTGAGAGATCCTGCTCTGATGATCCCCAAGTACAAAAAAGAATTCTGGGAAATAGGACGATGGAGATCGAGCGGCAGTTGCTCCTTTACTTTGTTGACACTCCGATTACAAAAGTGGAAGAAAACCTAAGAAAATTGCTAACTCTCGGCTTACTGGCAAGAAGTGCAGCAATTTGGCTCTTGAAAATGCTCTCCGTTCTGTCTTTTGAAGAGGGATGAGATCCCTTTTTATAGTCGTTCTTGAGCTGTAATGATGTTATGCACCCACATGAGGAAAACATACTGGTTTTCATGTGGGCGCATAGTTATGCCTTGGACGCATAGGGTGTAGGCGCATGCAGGCTGCGAGATCGTGGGTTGGTCGTGGTGTTGACGTGGCCACATGCTTCGGTGCACGACTGCTCGTAGAGACTGACGTGGCCGTACGCTTCGGTGCATATTTTGATCATGGCTTTGACCGAGTCAGGCTTGGGCACATAGCCCTATTTCAGGCTATGCGCCCTCCTTCTGGGACAGCTTGTCTTGGGCGCATAGAGCTTCACAGGGTGATGGGTGCATAGAGCTTCACAGGGTGGTGGGCACATAGAAGCTTCACAGGGTGATGGGTGCATAGGAGCTTCACAGGATGACTTGGGCACATAAGAGCTTCACTTAGGTGCATATGTCCTCATTGGCTTGGGCACATAAGGCTTTATTACTGAAATTTTCATGCTTCTACAAGAGAGAGTCTACAGAATGGCACCTTCAGAATTGGAGATCCTGTACAAGATGATTGAAGAACTTAAGACCAAGGGATTCATTTGTGCTAGTGGCCTTGAGGAGCCCTGATGCTTCTTTTGAAGAAGAAGAATTGTACGTCAAGATTATGTGTTGATTATCGTACCTTGAATCCTTAACAATCAAGAACAGATATTCCTTGCCTAGGATAGATGATTTATTTGATCAACTCAGTGGAGCGACAGTATTCTCGAAAATTGACTTACAGGCAGGGTACCATCAGATCAGAGTTAGAGAGCAAGACATTTCGAAGATGGCACGCTCTGACATGGAAGGCGTCTTTGTGTACCTAGTGGTGACATCAGGCAAGAGATCATGACAGAGGCTCACAGTTAGAAGTATTCAATTTATCCCGGTGGTACGAAGATGTATTATGATATCTGTCGCTATTTTTGGTGGAATGGCATAAAAAGGGAGATAGTCCAGTTTGTCTCTCGTTATTTGGTTTGTCAGCAAGTTAAAGTTGAACATTAGAGACTAGCTGGACTTCTTCAAAATTTACTGATTCCAGAATAGAAATGGGAGCACATTACTATGAATTTTGTAACTGGATTACCTAAATCCCCAGTCGGAAGAGATGTTATCTGGGTTATAGTTGACCGACTCACGAAGGTAGCTCATTTTCTCCTTTTCAGAATTGGTCAGTCGAAAGATTAGCTTGTAGAGATGTATCTCAGACAGATAGTCAGATTGCATGGAGTGTCAGTCAGTATTGTGTCGGATCGAGATTCAAGATTTACATTGCACTCTTGGCGGAGTCTTCAAGAGAGTTTGGAAACTCGTCTCTAGTTTAGTTCAGCTTAGCATCCACAAATAGATGGTCAGTCGGAGCGCACGATTCAAACTCTTGAAGATATATTACGATCATGTACACTTGAGTTCGGTGGTTCATGGGAAGATCACCTACACCTAGTGGAGTTCTCTTACAATAACAGTTTTCAGGTTAGTATCCAGATGGCACCATTCAAGGCACTATATGGCAGAAAGTGCAGATCATCTTTAACCTGGGACGATGTAGACGAGAGGCAGATACTTGGTCCAGAAATGATTACTCGGACTATCAAGGTGGTCAGACAAGTTAGAGATCATCTTCGAGTTGCACAAGATTGCCAGCATCATTGGACCGACTCTCATCGACGTCCTCTTGAGTTTTCTATCGACGACCACGTATTCCTTAGGATCTCGCCTACCTGTGGCGTCATTCGGTTCGGCGTACGAAGAAAGCTTAGTCCTAGGTATATTAGGTCGTTTGATATTCTCGAGTGAGTAGGCGATGTGTCCTATCATCTCGCTCTTTCGTCGTCGTTACGTGAGGTATATGACGTATTCCATGTATCCCAATTGCGATGGTACATCCCGAATCCGAGCCATATCCTTGATCATTCAGAATTGGTTGTTGGTACCAACCTTTCGTATGAGGAAAGGCCCGTATCCATATTGGACCGAAGAGAGAAGGTACTCAAGAACAAGACTATTATGTTAGTCCGTGTTGCTTGGGGTCATCACTCATTGGGTGAGTCAACCTAGGAACGTGAGGATGATATTCGGTCACGATACCCCTACCTGTTTGACTCATAAGGTATAATATCTTCCTTATGCCTTATGCTTTTACTTTCTTGCTTGCATGAATGATTGCTTGGTTTACTACTAGTCATAGATTGCCAGTATTAGTATAGCTTGTCCTGACACCTCTAGTCTCTTGATTAAATTCTGAGGACGGAATTCTTTTAAGGTAGGTAGAGTTGTCACTTCCGTTTCCCGTTATACGTATTTTTTAGGATACGTATACGGATTTCTGACAATTGTCAGGTGGCCCATGTTTTGACTTATCTTGCTTATCTTAGCCTTGGTTTAATCTTGACTAGACTTGGTTCAACTTGGTTCAACATGACTTGGCTTGGCTTGGCTTGGTTTGGTTTATTTTGAGTTGAGATGAGAGGGGTTGCTATATAAGTCAACTCCTTTCTCTCTCTTCATTACTCTTCTTCATTTACTTCTTCTTTTTCTCTATTACTCCTCCCACCCAACAAAGAAACCCTAGGCAAGTGCAATCTTGCTTCATGATGGATCCCCCATTTTATTTTTCCATTCTCTTCTCCACTTGATTATAAGCCTCTTTAGAACTTGGCATTTTTGGTTTTGATGGTTGGATTTTTGCAGATCTAAGTTTTGATCTTTTCTTATTTTTATTGGTTTTGATCTATTAAAGCTTGATATTCCCTAAAACCAGTCATCCCAGGCTGTAGAAAATCTCGTTCTATGTAGTTTAGACCCTTGAAAGTCTCAATTCGGACTCGTTTTGAGCAAGTTATGGCCATTTTAGTTCATGGGTTCAACTAAGACATTTTTATGCTGGTTGGAGAAGAAGAGCAGTTTGTGCGTGCGCAACTTGGCGTCGTGCCATTCAGTTGTGTGCATTCTTTAGCGCGACGCAACCTGATCCAGTGTGCATTCTTTAGCACGGCGCAACCTGACCTAGCGCACGTTCTTTAGTGCGGCGCAACCTGACCCAATGCGCGTTCTTTAGCGCGGTACAACCTGACCTAGTGCGCGTTCTTTAGCGCGGCACAACCTGACCCGGTGCGCACTCCTTAGCACGACACAACCTAGCCCAACGCCCCCTTGGGCCCTGGCGTAACCTGACCTGGTGTACCCCAGTCAGGCGCAACCTGACATGGCATACCCCAGTCAGGCACAACCTGACCTGGCACACCCCAGCATGGCGCAACCTAACTTAGGCGCCACCTGACCCTCCTTAGCGCCACCTGTCATTTACCTGGCGCCAGTTGACCAGTGCCAATTGTTGCCATGATACCCCTTGCCCCTTGCCCCCATGCATGCTCTCATAGTTCTAGTTGTATATGCCTGTGATCTTGTATGTGACTTGTACTTGACCAATCTTGTGACGACCCGACTCGATAACTTGTTGAGGATAACATGACTTGCCAGTTTTGATCTTGACGTGAACACGACATGATAATCTTGATAGTGGCCTGTCGAGGTGCACTCTTGACAAGCACTCTTAACATGATAAGTAACTTGATAAGACATGTATAATCTTGATAGTGGCCCGTCGAGGCGCACTCCTGACAAGTAATCTTGACAAGTAACAAGTAACCCGACATGACATAATAATCTTGAAAGGCTGTTGCGACGGCTACCCTGACTTGCTAAGTAACCCTTGTCTTAACACCGTGATTGATTTTCTGGATTATGCCTATATAAGCTACATATCTCGTCTTGCATCATGTCTAGGACATGGATTCCTAGTTGCCACGGTCAGGGATTCGTAATGAATCTGACTAGGTTAATGACTAGATTGATCAAGTAGTTCATATAGAGAGATTTTTCTAGTTACAGGCGATCCCATTATCCCGGCCACACCTGAATGGACTTGTAGCCTGCCGACGAGTAGGACACATTTCCAGCCTACTGTCATGTGGGGCACTTCTTGAAATCATAAGTACAAAAGTGTACACTGCAATGTGTTGCACCCTAAGTCATCTAATGATTCTCTAACTCTTGATAACTCTAAGCAACCTCGCCTGGATAATCTGGATAGCTGCAGGGCTTGTGACTCAGGAATATCTCAAATATATCTTGTTAGTAACTAGGCCTGTGATAACCCTAGCTAGCTAATGATAGCAAGCCGTAAGACTTAATTGGCCGTGCCTGAATGCTTGCCTCGTGGTTAACATGGGAATTATATTCCGTCTCTTGTTTTAATAGTCAAGCTCATGTTTTATTCTAACCTTGTCTTCTTGTTACTTAACCATGTTCAGTATTCATATCTTCTGTTTATTAACCTGCTAGTTTTAGTTCCTAAGTGAAGCCTCCCATGTGGCACTTGCTCTTTCTGGGTCTGACCCAGCTGGTTTTGTATGGCCAGATTTCAGAGTAGCAACCGAGGGTCTACCTACCTTCCAGCCAGATGGTGAACACTGGATGCAACCATGGCAACGAGTGGATTTCTTATTTTTCTCTTCCACTCTATTGTAAAATTATCCTTTTGAGGCGTTTAGCTGCCGAGCAAGTATTAGCTCGTGTTGAATCTTATATTCTGTCTGCCTAAGGGCTGTAATATGATTGACAAATCCTAGGGTTGATCATGTATGACTTTAACTCTTGCTAGTCTTCGTATTTTGCGTGACTAGCTTCATGATCATCTGAATATATAATGTTTGGGATGCCTTACTTCGTATGTCTGATGATCTAATATCTTGTAACAGTTATTTGCTTGCTGGAGATTGAGGCACTAGGCTTGTTCTTGACCATAAGAGACTGCTGGCTTGTAGTTAAATCCTCATGCATCTAGACATTCGCGACCATATTGCGAGGTGGGTTGCACTTAAATGTACATAGCTGGCTGTGTCTGTCCTCCGCTCTCTAGTATTCTGGTTCTGGGGTGTGACAGTTTATGATTTGGAAAATACTAATTTATTTTAATGAAAATCTTTTTCGTCGTGAAATTATAAAGGATGTTGGATTTCCAACATATTTTTTTCTAAATGATTTTTAAAATAAATTAATAATAATATATATTAATAAATATTTCGAACCCCAAAAGGATTCGTCCATTTATTTTTATATTAAAGTTTTGAATTTATAAAAATATATTTATACTTTATGTTATCTGATGACATCATTGTCATAATCGGTTATTTGATTATGATTGGAAATATATGACTTAAATTATTTTGATAGCATTAAATGCTATTTTATTATGTTGATCGCTTATTTGATTGCGGATTTGAAATTATATTAGTTGATAATATAAAAGATTATTTTAAATTATTGTAGTAATAATTATTTGATTAAGATTTCAATATATTTGATTTAAGTTAATTGATAATATCAAATATATTTTAGTTACTAATATTGTGATCATTTATATGATTGCGGTTAGATTAGTTTTGACTTAAAATTTATTTGATTTTTAAATAAAGGAATCGATTTATCTTAGAAATCCTAATCCTGATAACTATTTGACCCAAGGCTATAACCGACTAAGCTCGTTCATATATCCACAAGCCACCTGACAATGTATCTATGTATATCTAAATAAATAATCCTACCTCTCAAATGGCTACATTCAAATTTCTCGGATCAAAGCAAACAACATTTAGACTTTGATTGCTCTTATCCATACTTAGGTTGCGTTTGGTTCATTGTAATGTAATCGTAATCGTAATGGAATTGGGTTTGTAATGTAATTGAGTTTGTAATGTAATGGAATTACAATTACATTACTATGTTTGGTTGAAACATGTAATCAAACCATGTAATGTAATGTTAATTGCATTCATGTGTTTGGTTTACCATGTAATGTAATTGAATTTTTAATTTAATATTTTTTAAAATACAACATAAAATTTAAAAAGTTGAACAATACAAAATTTCAAAAATTTAAAAAGAAAAAAAAAAAAAAAATAAAAAAAATAATAAAAAAGGGGGAAAATGGTTTGTTTTCTGCTAAAAAAAGACAGACCAAAAACGAAAAAAAAAAGACAAAAAATTAAAAATACCAAAAATGACAAACGAACAAAACAGAAGGAAAAAAAACCAAAAATGAAAAAGCGATAAAAAAGAAAAACGACAAAAAAAAAGATCAAAAATGTGAAAAACCATAAAAAATGACCAATAATGATAAAAAAAATGACTAAAAACAAAAAAATTGACAAAAAACAACAATAAATGAAAGGAAAAAAAGGACGAAAAACGACCAAAAACAAAAAAAGGACAAAAAATTAACAAAAATGACAAAAAAGAAAAAATGACAAAAAACGATAAAAAAGAGCAAAAAAATAAAAAACGATAAAAAGGAACAGAAATGACAAAAAACGAAAATACGAAAAAGACAAAAAAACAAGAGAAAATTAAAACGAGCAAAAAACGACAAAAAGATTAAAGAACCAAAAACGACAAAAAATGGAACAAAAACGACAAAAACAACAAACAAAAGAAAAAACGAGCATAATCGACCAAAAAAAAGTGAAAAAAAGACCCCAAAAAAAGCAAAAAAGGATAAAAAAAAGCGACAAAAATATGCAAAATCGACAAAAAACGATAGAAGACGATAAAAACGTGGAAAAATGGTCAAAAACGTACAAGATCGACAAAAATCGATAAATAACATGCAGAAATGGAAAAAAATGTGCAAAATCGACAAAAAACGATAAAAAATTGACCAAAAACGATAAAAAAAAAGGTAAAAAATGAACAAAAACGACAAAAAAAAGGGCAAAAAAGAACAAAAAAAAGGACAAAAAACGAACAAAAATTACAAAAACGAACAAAAACGACAAAAAACGAACAAAAAAGGACCAAAAACAACAAAAAAATGACAAAAACGACAAAAAAACAAACAATAACAACGAAAAACGAACAAAAATGATAAAAAAAACAAAAACGACAAAAACGGACAAAAACAACAAAAAATGACAAAAACGAAAAAAAAAGACAAAAACCGGACAAAAACAACAAAAAAGGACAAAAACGGACAAAAAAAACAAACAAAACAACAAAAAACGAACAAAAATAACAAAAAACGAACAAAAGGACAAAAAACGACCAAAAACGAACAAAAACGACCAAAAACGACAAAAAACAAACAAAAACAACATAAAATGACAAAAAAACGAACAAAAATGACAAAAAACGAACAAAAACGACCAAAACCGAACAAAAATGACCAAAAACAAACAAAAACAACAAAAAATGACCAAAAACGAACAAAAGACCAACTTATAGCATACCAACCTTCCGCTTAAGTTGTAATGTAATTGCGATTACATAGGTTTTATGATGTAATTGAGTTTAGAAGAAACTGATGTAATGTAATCAAACTTGTAATCGCGATTACATTACATCTAATTTTTTTTTGTCCAACCAAACACCCGAGTTAGATTGACAACGTAATGCCAATTACATTACGTTGTCCAATCCTGCAAACCAAACGGGCCCTTAGCCTTAACCGTAGAAATAGTTGTATATAACAACTGTGTTCCTTCTTCCGAAACTCTCTTGCGAAGCCAGCACCATGGAGACCTGACCCCAATGTTGTTCATCAACGAATTAGTCCCAACCACCACAACAAACCATGCCGCCACTGCCGCTAACAACAACCCCATCTCCGTTTATCCTTCACCTCGTTGCCTCCACCAGCCAGTGGTCAGACCACCAGTACGCAACGCCACCATCGTCGTGACCATCGGCAACCACCTTGATCAGCACTGGGATCGCCTTCCCTCCAACGCGAATGCCGGCAGAACCGATTCTGAGGATCTCGGTTCGACAACTCCTTCGAGTCACCCCCGTTAGTGCCAGAGACGAAGTTTCCCATAATCGTGTACCACAGCACACTCCACAGCGCCATCGCCTCCTTTTATTCTGCCATCTCGCCAGCGTCACCATACCATCGTCACAAACGTCATCACCACCACCAACACAGCCAATACTAATAGTGGTTCTGAAGTGTCCGTGTCCACCACCACAATCATCGTGTCCAGCCTCGGGTTCGACCCCGGGCATCCATGTTCGTGTCCTTATCCTCCTCTTTATAGGAGAACACATTCTCATGTCCGAATCAGGACACGAATACAGAAGAAAACAACAAATAGTAGCCTAACCATTCCTCTCCGGCCAAGGCTGGCGAACCCACCGGAGCCCGCCAAGCCGTGAGCTACCCCGGCCAATGCCCTAGACCGCCGCCACCAGAACTCCGTCGTGCCTTGTCGTGGCCACAATGTTGGCCATGCCCTCTCCTCCTCCTCACAACCGCACCGCCTTCGCCAGATCTGGCGACTTCTACGAACTTCCAGTCTTCACCGCCGTGAGCCAATAACCGACGCGTCCGCGTTCTCCGTGCCGATAGTACCGCCTTCCTCCGGAGGAGTCCCGACCAAACTTGCCCCTCGTGTCCATCTCTTTCGACGCCAGGCACGGGTGATCCCTCCGGAGCTGCCATCGTTCTCCTCCTACGCCTGCCACCAGCGCAGCGTGCGCGCCGACGATCGTCGCTGCCATTGCACGGTGAATCTCTTCCCTATTTACCCTCTCTCAATCTTCCCAACTCTTTCTCTGCCTCTGTTTCACTCTTTCTTAACCCAATCCTTCATTTATTCTCTTTCCCAATGAATCAGCAAGAATGATAAGGCATTACTTAGTAAATTATTATTGTTACTAAGTAAGGAATAATACTGTCAATATATCTATACATGTGTATACCAATGAATGTGAGCATTATCATATTTTTATCATTGATATTATTATTAATATTTTTCATTAGTTTATTTAGATTATTAATATTAATAATTATTGTCATCAAAATAAATAATATTTTCCAAAGTATAGTTGTAACCAAAGTATAGTTGGGCTTGGGATTATCATCAAAATCATTTGGGCCTATATATATATTAGTGATGGGTTATAAAAATGGGTTAAGTATTATTCATAAAAAGGGTTATATATTTTTGGGTTTTATATTAATCATATATGTATACATGAGTCTTTTCATATTTTTAGATTCTAAAATGAGTTCTAAATACTTTTCAAAATTAAATACTATCTTGACTAATAATATTTAATGGATTTTAAATCTTATTGCCTATTGGTTTTAAATATATTGTTTTATGATCTGATTTGACGACTTTTATATATATGTTCTTTAAAATACTCTCTAAAATAACTATATATATTATCTGACAAATATTATTATTATTTCCTAAAAAGAGTGATAATTTTTAAATACTTTATAAATAATTTCTAAATAAATACATATTATTTTCTTATTAAATAATTACGTTTCTAAATGACTTTTTCTTAGATTAATCATGATCATGACCAATCTAATCATATTTCCTATCATTTTGCAAATCTGAATTCCTACATATCAGCCTTAGCCAATTGGACGATTCTGAATTTAATGGTACTATTTGTTTTAAAAATTCTTATATTACATATTCCATGGAACTTCTGTCAGATTTCAACGGCATTAACTCGGATGATCTAAATGGAATGGAAACATAAAGTTTTCTGTAGTCCATTCGGATAATTCATCGGATTACAACGATATTCCGAATGATATTCTATTTGCTCAAAATTTTTAAAGTCAATACATTTACTGCTCAAATAATGCATTATCTTTCAAAACTTATCTAATTCGGATTTTACGACAGCTTTCTGCGGACAACTATCCAATTTTTTTGTTCAAAGTGGCACAGATAACCACACGCTGACTCTTCCTCTTCCTGAAACAACTATTCACCTACCGCATTAACTTCATTCTTATCTCATTAGGATTATCTGCCTGTCATCCGCAGATTTTCGTCGAATTTTTCGATCGGAATGATCTTGCACAAACACGAAGCGCTGTGACTCCCTATCTTCCCTAAAAATCCTTTTGAACTCCTCTTAAACCGTCCTTTTTCACCTACCCTATTTATTAACATCCCTCTCCTTCTTGTTTAAATTTCCATCTTTCTCATTTTACTTTCCTTTACCATCTGCTCTAAGAAAACTCCTCCAAAAGATCCACAACCCTACCTCCTCTTGTAAGCTGTCGTACGTTCATCATGTCCAGCCATGGGAAGCGGACTTGCCATGATGGCTCTTTCTTCTCCTTCGGTCCCCCCTCCGCAAACTTATTTTCTTTCTATGTTACCACCCACGGCTACAACCCCACATTTTCAAATTTTCTCAACACTCTCGTGACTGGTTCACCACCTTCACAAACTTCCCATCTATTCGAGCAAGCCCATCTCCTTTCTAACATTTCCAAACTATCTGCAAATCTTTAAGTTGTCGGTATAGCTGATCTTCTGGAACGCTAAGTTAATGTCTACCCACTTGTCATCCAGATGTTCTACTGCAACCTGATCCTCGCCTTTGATGACCCATGTCACGACCCGATCCCAACTAATTGGGTCGAACCGGATCATGCCCAGCCTGCACCGTTGTTGAGACGGCGGCAGTAAGCTGTTCCATTGCAGGTATTCACAACAACACAAGTACATTTGTCACAACTGTTCTATTCGGAATTTGAAACTTTGTTTAATAAAATATTCAGAAGTACAACTGTGAAAGGAAATACCGAAATAAAACTACAAACTCCAAATAAAGAAGAAAATGCATAAAGGAAGAACTATCTAAACATCAGGTTCAGCAGTCCCAGGATCAGCGTCCTCCAGAGACGGCTCCGGTACCGTCGCAGGGTAGAGAACCGGGTCGTAGTAGCTATTATCGTATAGTTCGTCATCCTCAGTGTTACCTAAAATGTTGTCTCCAGTCAGGAGGGAGCAAGAACGAAATATGCATCTCATAATTTAAATAGTAATTGGAAAGTGCATGGTAAACAGTTGAAATAATATTTTCAGCAGTTTAAAACAGTTCAGTGTATTTTGAATATGCAAACGTCTATGACCGGCTTGGGTTAAACAGTAGTATCCTAGCGATACGATATGGCTTATCCCCGTGTGTGAGAGGAGTAAGCTAACACAGTCAGTTCAGTAGGGGCTTTGGTCATAAACGTTTATACTATTCCCCCAGTCCCAGATTCAGTAACAGTAACAGTCGGTAGTTGAACCCTAAGGTAGAGTTTCGTGTCAGCAGTGTGGTTTAACATGCAGCTTAACTTTACTAAGGAAATTACAAGAAAACATAATCCGAAACTTGCCTTGTATTAGATTGACTGGAAAGACGAGTCGGTACCGAGGAGGAACGTCAGGTGTAACTTCGACTTCCTACAGTTGAGAACTCGACTTAGAACCTTGAATAACCAGACTAAGTGTGCTAGTTGCAATCTCTAGTAGTAAATCCTAGTCAGGTTTTAAGTTGTATTAATTTACAGCTAACGATTACGTCGCAACTATGTGCGTTGATTAAACCGATTAATTGGATTATTTGGAAATAACACGAGAATCAATTAACTTTGGAAAACTTTGTGTTTTTGTAATATATTTATAAAAATATAGTTTTCTTTTAGTGATAAATCATGAACTAGTTATTTACTAATATTTTATCTATTTTAACTAGATTCGTAACTAATCAGTAAATCGCGCTCTAATCTACGATTACGCGACTAATCAAAACCACCCAAATTCACATCCACCAGAAAAAGAAAAATAAAATAAACTACGCTACACAATACAGTGGCACAGCTAATGGTCCTAGGGTGGGCTTATGCCCGGTACAATTTTCTTTTACATTAAATAAGAGAAAATGACTGAAATTAAATAATTAAAGTGCAGGAATTAAATATCTAATATAAATAGCCTAAATATTAAAAATAATTAAAATGAAACTAAGAGTCTCAGACTCGGTCCATTCCTCAAAATTCGGCTAATACCACAACGTTCGGTCGGACCGGTGCGTTTGCATTTCGCCGGGGCCCACAGACCGGTACGGTCGTCGCCCAAAAATTAGTTTAGAAATTCATTTTCGAAAGCCACTTTTGAAATCAATAAAAATATAGTTTTTGTAGAAATTTGGGCAGCATTTCCTCTATTTCGGGACAAACCCAAAACTGGGAAATGCGCCACGGAAAACCTGCAAATATTTCCAACCCAAAATAATCCACAGAATATCCACCAAAATAATCCCAAGCCACAGAAAATAATTCTCAATCCACCGAACTTCCCGAAATGTCCGGGATTCCCATAATCAACCAATTCACACCAAACCGGCAGGTAAAACACAGGAAAAATAATCTAATGCAGTTAATCGAAAATATAACGCAGCTAATCGAATTTTTCGAAGGGAATCCGGGGACCGATTTCATCATCGACTCTACGGGGAGGGACGAACTACTGTGATTATCCAGAAATTACCAAATTCCGTTGGCGGGGAGCCGCGGGAAAAATCTCGAGAAAAATCCGAAACTAAGTTCGGCAGCAGGTCGAAGATCCCGAACAGCGGGAGAGGGCTCGCGAGCAGATCTGGCTCAACCACGCACAGAAGAGAGGCGCGCACGGGAGAGAGATCGGTCGGCTGCGCTAGGGCACGCCTCGCCGGAACAGAGGGTCGGCCGCGGGGAAGTCCGCGGAAATCAGCGGGGAAGCTCCGCTGGGGCGCTGGAGGGCGGCGGACAGCGGCTCGGGGAGGGGGTTTGCTCGGGAGGAGCTCGGGAGTCAGCGGCTGCAGGCGGCGGATGCTGGATGCGGCGGAGCACCGACGGCGCGGGGGCGCTGTCGGCCGGGGGTGGCTCGCGGGAAACGTGCTGGACGGCGGGGGTGAGCTCGATCGGGGGCGGCTGGCAGCGTCTCGCCGGAGAAGGGGGCTCGGGAGTGGGGGCACGCGCGGAGGCGCGGTCGTCGGCCTCGGGTCACACGCGCACGGAAAGGGGGCGGCGCGAGCTCGGGATTAGGGCTTGGGTTTGGGGTTTCTCCGATGGATGAAGTAGTCAGAGAGAGAGAGATGGAGAGATCGGTTAAAGTTTTCTCCACAGGAGGAGAAAAGCACAGAGAGTGAGAGAGAGATTTGAGATTTGAGAGCTAAGGGGGTTTAATGCTGTGGGGAGTTATAAGAAGATGAAAAATGAATGCTGTAGTGATGGGAGTGATTGCTCTTGAGTGGAGGAGAGTTGAGAATGTGAAACGAGGGGTTGGTAGTGGGTTCTGGTCCAATTGGACCAGATCAAAAGAATATATTTTATTATTATTTTATATAAACCAATCAGACTTTAGGAAAGAAAGGAAAATGAGATTGGGTTTGGCTCAGGCCTGGGTCTGGGTTCGGACTCGGGTCTGGGTCCGAAAATCAAAAAGCCTTGTTATTATAATTTCGAAATTCTTTTCACTCAAAAATATTTCATAATATTAATAATAATAATAATAATAATAATACCAAAACATTATTTAATTATTAAATACAAATTATGGGTTTCACAACCCAGAGTTTAAAACAAAAGTCAGAGGCATCAAAATAACGGTAACCCTTCGTCCTTGACCAGTATTTTTAGCCTATCTGAACGTGCTTCTTATCGTGCCTTCCCACCTTCCATTGAAACCATAAAAATCTTCTCGAATCTCTCCTATGAAAAGTTTCTGTTCGCTATTTACGGTCGTCCGACGATCCTCAAACCGGATGACAAAGACTTAAACCCCCTTCTATCATGATCTCTATCGTATGCCACACTATCACTCCCAAACAGGGCAATATGGATTCACCACTGAAGAGTTAGCCACTATGTACTATCTCATTTCCAAGTAGCTATTCTCGCTGACCAGGACTATCATTTTCACTATGATCCGGATTAGGGAATCTATACATTGTTATCTTTTGTTCGGGATGTATATTATTATGATCCTTGAGGCAAATTGAGTTGGCCTGACCAACTTTCCCAAAGGATCCAAACCAACTCTACTACAAAAAATAAGACTCGGGCTATCCATTCTCCCTCTCGTTCTACTCAAGCTCCCGCTGCAGGCACATCCTCCTCCGGCTTCTATGCTCCTAGCTCCCGAGGTTCATCGATAAAATGATCGACGTTTTGATTCTCTCTCTATCTCCACCTCAGAGTGCATTCAGGCAGCTACTCAGGGCCTCGGCACCCTCATACATCATGGATTCATAGATTAGGCCTATTAAATTCAACAGTATTTTAAGGAGAGGGATCCTTTTGTAAATCATGCGGTACCTAATCCAGACTATTTCGGGCCACGCTTTACCGATACCAACGTCTATAGATTTATGTATCCTGGAGGCATTGACCCTTACAGTGCTTTTAATCCTACTCCTGACGTAGATGAGAATCCTTCAGTAGATGCTAATCCTCCTACAGCTCTTGACAGTTGATGCTTGCTCTCACTAGTGGTGGTGTCCTAAAAGATGTGTTGGTATTTTGCAGTCCTTCGGGGACTTTCGTATAGTATTGTGCAGTCCTTCAGGGACTTTTGTTTTAGTCTTGTGGGGTCCTTCGGAGACTAGTCGTTAGTTATTTTAGCAGCTCTTCTGAGACTTGGCCTTTTTTTGTTTCTTTGTGTGTCCCAGCAGAAACAATAGCGTATATATCTCTCTTTATGTTTAATACTTGTAAGCTATCATCTATCTTTCTTATCCAATGCATCTGTTTGTCTTTTCCATCAACTACATTTCTTTTCTGTTTTTTACTAGCATGTTTCCTTTCATTTTGTATAAATAACAAAGGGGAAGAAATTGTATTGAGGGATAAATTGTATTACGGGAGAGCTATCTCCTAAACTCGTATGTTTATCAATTATCAAAATGGGAAAGATTATTGGCACATCAATAATTTTGATATATTGACCATAATTAACCTCTATACTGTTTTAGTAATATTGCTCCACAGATGCATGAACTCAAAAGAATGAAGTCACAAAAAGCCTCATACGTCGCTAAAGGTCAAAAGAATGCTTACTATCATATCTCAAAAGGATTACTCAAAATTCAAGATTAGAAGCATGCTTACTCAAGATTCAAGATCAGAGTTTTTAGTTTTGTAAGTGTATAGGAAATCGTGTAAATACTTTAGTAGATGCAAAAACTAAAAGCTAAACTTTCCAAATTATTAAGAGAGATTATTTCTGAAGAAATGGAAGATCCGTCGAATTTTTCGCAAAAAAAAAACGAAAAAGATCCGAATGGAAACATCAAGTTTTTGTGGTCCATTCAGATTATCTTTCAAACTTTCGCGGAACACCGTCTAAAGATCCAAATGGAAATAAAAAGTTATCTGTGGTCCATCCGGATCATTCTAAGGATTTTTGCAGTATTATACTGGAAGATCTGAATTAAAATATCAGTATTTTGTGGTCCATTCGGATAATCCGTCGGATGTCTACGGATATCCTTCGAATAATCGAAAGGCACAGTTGGCCAATTAGAATTTCAAATCCAACGGCTCCTTAGAAGTGCAGTAAATGCATCCAACGGATACATTCATATCCGTTACTGTCGGCTTCAGAAGAGCCGACAGATTTTTTCTGAAATTCGTTGGATCTTCTGCTTATCTGTTGAAACTGCTTTATGTCTTTGGATTTGTATAAATACTCTTTCCCCTTCTTCATAAATGCTAATCCACTTGAGCCTTAAAAATTTTCATCTACCAAAGAGCTCCTTATTAACTCTACAAAGCTTTTATTTGTCATCTACCAAAGTGTTAGAGTATTCAAAGAATGGTAACTTAGATCTTCCAATTGTTCACAAAGATCGAAACCTTTCTCTTGTAAGAAGTTGACGAGCCTTTGGATAAAAACTCGTGTCTTTGAAGTTGATGATCCTTCGCATAAAAACTCATGTGTAAGAAGTTGACGAGCCTTCGGATCAAAGCTCGTGTTGTAATATTCATTCAATAGTGGATTAAAGTCGAAGGGAGTTCCGGGACTGGAGTACCCCAAAGGAGGATATAAAGAGTGTTTCAAGGTGTTCAATGGGTCCGGGTGGCCCGGTTCCTGGCTCGAGCCCGACCCGGTCAAACCCAATCTGGGCCGGCCTGAGCCCGGTCAACAACCCGGCCCGACCTGCCCCCAAAGTCGGCCGGGCTGGGTTATGCCCCCCGACCTACTAGCCAGGACCGGCCCGGCCCGGTTTTAAATGCGGGTCCGGGCCGGTCAAACCCCCCAGCTCGACCTGGCTGACCCGGCCCGGGCTCGGTTAGCCCGGTTCGGCCGATTTTTTTGAATTATTTTTTTGGTTTTTAAATGTTGGGATGCCAAGTACCATTTTTACCCCCACTTTACTTGCTGGTTTTTAGATCAGTTGGAAGGGTATTTGGTCATTTTGTTGGAAATGACCAAAAATACTCTTAATAAACAACTCTTTTTGGGGGTAAATTAGGTAATTTTGCACCCAAAAAACCTATAAATAGGCCATAAATCTTCAAACTTAATTACACCTCAATTTTTTTTTCTCTTACCATTTTTACAAGCAAACTCGTTTGAAGAGATGCTTTATATCATGGATAATGATCAACTACCACAGCAACCGTAAGATCAGCAATCACAAGATTAGCAACCGCAACCTGCACCACAACCGGCACCGCAACCTCAACCGGCACCACATGAAGAGTTTGAATCAGATTCAGAAATTTGGCATCATTTTAGCAGAGTTTATGATGAGCGTCATGCAAGTGGCGGTACCGAAAGAAGATACTCCACTAAAGTTCTTATTGAATGTTTGTATTGTAGGAAACGAATAAAATGGGACCATAGCCATGGTACAGTAAAGCTACACTGATAATTAAAATCATGTATCAACTTCTAAAACTCTTGTATGAGTCATTAATCTCATTTTATGTACTAGTAATCTTGTATTAGTCTTTGTAATATTGTATTAGTCATTAATTGCAGTTCATGTATTAGTCATTAATCATAATTTATGTATTATTTTATTTGGTCATTCAATTTTTTTTTGTCATTCAAATTTTTTTGGTCATTCATTTTAGAAAGCAAGCCATTTGTTTTTGGGTTTTCCTTACTCAAACTGGGCTGACCGGTCCATCAGTTGAATCGGCCCGGCCCAGGCCCGGTTCTGTCATGGCCGACCAAACCGGGCCCCGGGTCCAGGCTGAGTCCAGCCATCCCCCTCTAGGTTAGCCCGGCTCGGCCCAGGCCGGCCCAGACCGGCCCACCCAACACCTTGGCGAGTGTTTGATCTCTTGTCTCTTTCTTTAAATTGCTATTTACTTTGAATATTTACGTCGATAATTTTTTATTATCCTATTCATCTCCTCTAGGGTTCTATATTATATGTTGTTAAGACTGTAGAAATATTCCACAGTCCTGAAAACGTACAGGACTATAGAAAGTTTCGATAGTTCTGACAACATATAGGACTTTAGAAATTTTCTATAGCCCTGTATGTTCAACTTTGTCACGTCCCTAGTCCCAATATACATAGGACTAGGAATATGCGAGCATGCCAGCTAGATGTATACGAAAACTACTCTAATATATGGAATCCTCGAATACACACATAAGCTGTAATATAAACTTTCGCCCATAACATAATAATGAACAGTCACAGGTAATATCTAATCTCATCCACAGTATAAGTAAAAGAAAATAACTACTCATGAGTCAATAAATAGTAAATGAGATAATAGCTGGGTGGAGACAAATCCACTGCCAAACAGCTACAAGGAATCTGAAAAGTTTGACCACCAAAAATGAATAATAAAAGGAATAATAGTGTCATCTTGACCCTACATCAAACAAAGATCACATAAACTAAGAAGGCAAAACCTCCTCAATTGGGAACGATGTATCAAATCCTGAACCGTACTCCTAGGGATAGTCCCTGATCGTCTATACCTAGAGAGATCACCAGTTCTCAGAGTGACGTAACAAGATACAAACAACATGACAAGATTTACTGAATATATCAACAACCAAAGGTCCCCTAACCATCCTATTGCAAATATAATCGAGGATAACATTCAATGCAAGGATAGATAGACTGACCACAAATGACCATGACAGACCACGAGTAGCGCTCAATTAAGTCACTAGCAAAATACCGAATAGTACAAAAGTGAGGCACTAACAAAAAATTGATGCTGACACGATACGACATTGTCCAAGCATCTAGTGTCTGTCCTCTCCACCCAATGATCCTATACATGTTGTGTCCACAACATGTTACACTAATAACTGCTAAGTCTTCTAACATGCAATTTTATTAACAGTTAAATCCTATCGTACGTCCCAACGTACTGTTGGCCAGTCGATACGTATGTCCGAATTCTATATGAGACTCAGAACTCATGGAACACATGTATCATCGCCAGAGGAGATTTACCAATATCTCACAATCATGGTGTGGTCCTATAAAGCTAAGTCAATATGCATAAAATAAAGAAAAACAACGAAAATTACTAACTCAATCGCTTACACCCAAGTATGACTTGGAAGTACAGTATAATATAACATAAATAAGCAATAAACAAATAAACATAAAACAAACATGCTAAACTAAAAGTGAATTCACAAATCTTTCCTGGAGGTGGTGTGAGGAATTGACTTCGTCTAGTAGGTGAACTCGTCAAGCTGATAGAAGCAGCATAAGTAGCACTTCTGCAAACATCTTTGGATGCTGAAATAAACATCACCAATATTTTAGTAATAAGAAAAAAGCTAAAATAGGCTACCCATAAGTCCAATTAGGACACACGGGTAAATTGGTAATTTCAGATCAAAACGATATCCATCGTTAGAACTATTTTTCATCGAAAAACATGCCAAACCTAATGGTCTCTAAAGTCAACAAACTATATATCTACAAGTCCATTTTGATGATACAAACTCAATGTTATGCCCAGTTTCAGATTCTGATGAGCCGATCACAAAAACGTATGTTGAATCGGATCGTGGGGCTCGTGATGCGACGACCCAGGCAACTGTCTCAGAATCGTAACAAAGTTGGGTCACATGACCAGCTTAACACTGCGAATGCAATGGCATAAGTTTTGTCGCGATTAGATGTACGTATACAAGTAATCAAGAAGTTTACAAAAATACCAATATGGTAACTGTAACACCCAGTCCCAAAATACGTAGGACTAGGAACGTAGACATGCAAGCTGTATACATACGAAGTATACTCCAATATATGCAAGCCTCGTATGAATACATAAGCTGTAAAATACAGTAGAACCATAACTAATCTCATCCACACAAAATAAATGAATAAAAGATATCATATAATGATAATAAATTGTCTTGATACAATATGTTGGGCGGAGATAAATCTACTACCAATAAGTAAAGGAAAAATACATGAGAAAAGAAACAAATTTGGTGAGCGAAGCGAATATGATTCAAGCGCAATCATCCTCGAAGAAATGGAGACGGTCACGGCTAGAGCACCTGCGAAAGACAAGAGCACACACCTGGCGAGATAACCAGGTCCTCAGAGGAATATAACAAGACACATAATATCATGCCATATAAACTGAATAAATATTGCTCAAATAAATAAGTCAATTGGATTATAACATGGTCCAATACACACCTATTGAACTAGCTTACCATCCCTCCAACCAAACAAGGACCGGAGATGGTAAACTAATTCACGATGACGTATCTTTCCATGCTATGAATCGAATATGGTATCCGGACCCCAACAAGGTTCAATACCTTCTCATCAAAGTAGTAAGTCACACCAACAACCAAACAAGGACAAGATGTGACAAACTAATCTGCGACATGTTATTGTTCCAAGCCACGATCAGATACAAGCACCCAAACCAAAAGTACTCGTACCTAACGGATAAAGGTAGCCTAACCATTCTAAGTGAATGTAATTTTAAGAATAGTTTATGGTCGCATGACTACCGGGTCAAGTTAAGAAAATACCAATACAGTACAGTACCTCAGTAGCGAGTCACAACACCATATATTATTCCTCAGTATCGAACGAGTCTATAGCATATAGTCTACCTATCGTTCCTCAGTAGCGAGCGAGTCTACGATAGATAGGGTGGTAGTCAACTTCCAATCATGTTCTCCCCGCCCAATGCCAACTCATAACTGCTAAGTCTTCTATCATGCAATTCTAATAGCAGTTATTTCCTAACGCACGGCTTATACGTACTGGTGGCCAGCCAATCACGCATGTCGAGTCCTATATGTGACTCACAACAACATGGTATAAATATGTCAAGGCCTATGTATGCAACACACAAGGTGGTCCCTTAAATCTAGGTTTGATGTGTAAGAAAAATAATACATAGCAGAAAATATAAATGAACAGTAAGTTCTAACAGGTTATGCCATGTATCACAGTTTATTTTGCATAAAGAAAATAATGAATAATGCATGAAATATGAGCTAAAATAAATAAACAGCAAATGGCATGGTGTCTTGCCTGGTAGGACGCTTGGTGTACTGCAATGATCAAGGTGGCACGAACTGCGACTTTGGTGCAACAACTATACAAGGTGACCTCGGGTGGTGGCATGGATAGTTCCATTTGGTCCGGGACAGTCAAGTTAGCTAAGGATGGTATAGGGAGGTTCGAGATTTGTAAGAAGGTAGGAAGGAATTGATTTGGTCATGGACAAGAATAAATATTCGAAGAATTTGGTATTATAAATAGCTATAACTATTTTATAAATACTTTTTATTTGAAAACCAAATTTGAAAATCAATTATAGATAAGTCTATATTTCTCTTGTATTCAAAAATGCAAATAGTTACTTGAAAATATAGGAAAATAATTTACGACAAAAATTAATCTTTATCAAATATAATTTTAAACTAAAAAGCCATATACTAATAGAAGACAATATAACAATATTTTAGGGCTCATAAACCTAATTTGAAAATAAGTATTAGCACAATACAAAACTTTGTTATAACATAATTTAGAAAATACTAATAAATAGTTTTCAAAGTAAATAATAATTTTAATAATAATAATAATAACAGAAATAATAGCAACATTAATGCTTGTAATAATACATATATATATGTAGCTATATAAAAAAATATTAATAACAAAATAACAACTCAACTACTATTTTCCTACACATACTTAATTAGTAGTAACAATAAAAATAGTAACAATAATAATAATAATAGTACTAATAATAATAATAATGATAGTAATATAATAATAATAATAATAATAGTAATAATAATAATAATGATAATAATAATAATTACTAAAAGAAGAAGGAAACAAATAAAAACTAAACCAAACACACACAAAACAAACAGCAACTAAAAAAAACAAATAATAATAAAAACACTAGTACAGCAGTCAACTGACTGCTGCTGTTCTTCGAATAAAAAGAGAAAGGAGGGAGAGAGAGGAAACAAAAGGGAAGAGAAATAACTGAGAGGGAGAGAAAGGCTCAGAGAGAGAGGGTTCGGAAGGGTGGAGCGGCGGGGCGATGGGGAGAGCGGAGTGAGGCAGAGCGGGGGATTTTCGCCAGGAGGAGGAGCGGGAGAAAGGGGTTTTCGGCGGTCTGAAGGCGCTGGGGAGGCGGAGAACGGCGAAGATAGCGACGAGGCTCAGGCGGAGAGCGGGGGAGAAGTCGGGGAAGATGGGGCGAGCGGCTGACAGGACTGGGAAGTCGAGGCTGCGCATGCGGACGCGTCGAGTGGCGGGTTTGGGGAGCTCTCATGCGGCTAGGGCACGACGGATCCGGCCGGTGGCGCGGGCTGCACGCGCCTCGGGTCTAGAGAGGTCGCGGCATTTTTGCTGAGGAGCGGGGGCTCAGGCACGGCGGAGGGCGCACCGTGGGCGGCTGATCGGGACAGGGGCGGTTGCCGAAACATGGCCGGGGTCAGGTGAGGGTCTGGGTTTGATGTCGATGGTGTTTTCTTCTTCCTTTTTCTTTTGTGTGATATTTTTGGTGTGGTGTTGATATGGTGGTGGCTGGCACGGAGTGGCTCTGGCGGTGGCATGGTGGTGGTTTCGGTAATGGTGGTGCCGGAGATTATTTGGTCTCGGTGGTAGTGGTCGTAGTGAGGGTGATGAAGGAGCTGAGTACCGGAGTTGACGGCGTGGTAGGTTTTGGGATAGTTTTGGATGGTGTTGGGAGTATGTGGGCATTAGCGGCCGACGGTTGTGGTGGGGGAGTGTTTGAAGGTTTGGCTGGATTGGGATGGCCGGGATGGTTGGAGCCAGGGGTTGGCTCTGGTTGGGTATGCCTGAGGAGGGTGGCGGATGGCTGAGGAATCGACGGAGGCAGGGGGAAGACACAAGCGGGGATGGAGTTTAGAGTAGGGTTAGGTTAGGGATTTGATTGTGTCGGGATTGTCGACACGGGAAAAGGTTCATGTATATGTAAATGTTGGAATAAGATGTGGGGGGAAAACATGGACACGATGCACGTGGGTGGTGGAAATTATGGAGGAGTACCTGCCTATTTATAGGATGTGAAAATTCCCAGTTGGATAAGGATTAGAATAGTTTAAACCCAATTAGATAATTCAATCTATTAATTTAAATCAATTCAATAAATTCAAATCTAAATCTAAATTAATTTAAATCTAGATAATCAAACTTAAATTAAATATAAATTCTATCCATTATATTAAACTATTTAAAATCAAATCCATAAAATCTAATACAAGATTTAAATTGCCACAATAATTTCAAAATATATTTTCCAAAAATACTAATAAAATAATTTCAAAAATAATAAATATTTTTAAATATCTTTTGAATAATAAAATATTAATATTAATAAATTTCGAAAATCAATTTAAATATTAATAGGAACTACTTCAAAAATAACCTTTAAATAATTTAAGATAATTAATAAATATTTTGAAAATTAATTATACATAAATTATATCTTACGCCTTTTTATAATGATAAAATTAAATAATGTTTTTGAAATCTCGATGCGACGCTTTTCACAACTTTAAGTAAATAAAAATAATTACTATATATATTTTGAAACTATAAAAATGGAAAAAAATATTTTTCCAAAAATATGTACGCTCGCACATATTAGCACTCGTCGAGCAATTACGAAAAATAAAATTTTCGTTCGACGTACAATGCAACTACGCGACGTACAATTATAAAAAAAATTTAAATCAGTACCAAATTTATATAAAAAAATGGTAGAAATTTAGGGGTTTTACAGGTAACTTTTGACGGATACGGGGTCAAATTCGTCGCGTATACGCAACGAATTGAATTTCGTTAAAGCCCACACGTTCATGAAATCCGTGCGCACCTTTTGATGTAATTAGTTCACGATGAAGTCGTTCGGTTTGTCAGGATGGACCCCGTATCGTAAAATTTTCTATTTTGAAAAACAGTTTTTTGTAATTTTTGAAACCAATTTTTGATAAAATTTAATGAAGAGAAAATTACAAATAATAGATTGTTCTATAGCCAGTTATGTTGGCTACAACTCTATTCAAACATATTTTAGTAATCCTCGATATTCTGTCTGCAAATTGACTTTTAAAACAGCATTTCAGGACTGTTTACAAGTCTAGAATTTTAATTTTTTTTATATTTTAGAACTCGATTTTTGACGCGTTCATCGTAAATTAATTAACTCTACTTAAAGGGATTTATAGGGGTTAGGTTGTGAACATACTCGTTTAAGGGGATCGAGAAACGATCGATCACCGCAAAGTTGGCCAACCAGGACTGTGACTGCTACTACTGTTGTGTGTCTGCTGCTTTCAATCACCTCTGGCGGTTGACAGTAATGCACGATGGTGGGAAGGTGGTCTAGGTTGGTCGTGGGGTTGTGTGTTTGTCGTTGGTAAGGAATCTGGTAAGTTTTGTAAAGAATTTCTAGGGTTTGAATGACAAATCTCAAATTATATATATATATATATATATATATATATATATATATATATATATATATATGTTAGTCCCGGGGGCTTGATCGAAGATGAAAACTAATGCAATCAAGATCTGAGATGTCACACAAAACTTTGTGATGATCAAACTCAAGATCTACGAATAAAACTAAAAAACCAAATTACAATTGAAGGAGAAAAATAGCAAAGATAAGATCTCTTGTTCTTCCTTGCAAACATGTTGCAATTGGGACAGAACAAGTTACAATAATCTAGAGAGATGAGAAGAAGAACAATGCTGGGGTGTCAAAACACCGTTGCTCAAAGCAAGATTCGCCCCACACGATCTGCTTCCAGGAACCAGCAAGTTTGAAGAACTTGTGGAACGCTCGATGTCACCTCTGTTCTGACTCCTCGGATGGACTTACAATGGCGGCAGCAACTCTCTCTCTCTTCTCCTTTTCTGACTTGTATTTTCGTCGTCGTCACAAAGGAGGCCAGAAGAGAGTATTTATAGAGAGAGGGTGGAAACCCTAGCCGCCTCATCAGTATGGAAAGATTGAATCAAATCACAAAAGATAGCAACGAATTAATTCTAATCCCACAAAGATAGGAACTGAATTAATTCAAATCCTACAAATATAGTAACGAAATTAATTCAAATCCCACAAAGATAGGATCTGAATTAATCGCATTGATTCACCCTTTCCATAACCGATTTGAAATCTGCACAGTCAGCGTAGCCCTCCATGCGACAGCAGCAGCAGCAGCCTGGCCGCATGGATCGCTTGGGCCGTATGGACCGCATGTGCCGCATGAGCCGCATGGACCGCATGAAAGCATGAGCCGTATGGACCGCATGAGCCGCATGGACCGCATGGACCGCATGAGCCGCATGAGCCGCATGGACCGCATGGACCGCATGAGCCGCATGAGCCGCATGGCCGCATGAACCGTATCAACCGCATGGCCGCATGGCCGCATGAGCCGCATGAGGCCGCATATGAGCGCATGCCGCATAAGACCGCATGGCCGCATATGAGCCGCATAAAGACCGCAGACTGCTGACGTGCTAAGTGCAAAGTGCGCCAACAAAATGCCACATTACGCCTCATGAGCCCATGAGCCCGAGTCCGAGTCCGAGTCCGAGTCCGAGTCGCTAAGCCCCTTTGGGGCTTAGCTCCAAGTGGAATTAATCCAAGAGAATGACAAAAGCATTAATGCTTAATCCTTGGAGCCTTATTCTTACCTCCTAGTAAATCACCCACATGGTTCCCTCCTTAGGGTCACCACCCCATGTGCATCTCTCAACAACACACCCAAGTATATATGTTGAGATAACTCATGGTGCTTTTCCAATGTGGGACTAAAATTTTACAAGGCATGTTGAGAGCAAGCTCTCTCCATGTAAATAAAGCACCAACAATCCCCCACATATCACAACATATATATGTGCCAGGGTTGAGCGTTCCCCACAGTAACTGTCCATTTTGCATTAGGATAGATGTCGCTGATGACTTGAATCTTCCCGCATGGGTTAAATAACAATGTGATACAAGAATGGACTACGCCTTGAATTCTGCACCACAATTGTAATTCTTTCCACTCACAAAGTGTAGTTACGTGTGCTTCTGGCTGCACATTAAAGGCCCTGTGCCAGCCTGGTTTCAGTGTATAATTTTGGGCGTCTACAAGTTTACCCTCAAGAGACGGCCTGATATCTTTTCCATACACTATAGGTGAGTTCTTTATTAAAGAGATATGGCATGAAGCCTTGCGCTTCCTTGCGGTGCTACGCCGCTATGACATGGCCTGAAGCCGAGGCATTACCCCTACCTGGGAACCTCATCGTAGTGTCATACTACTGTAGCATGAGGTCACAAGCCTCTTTGTAGTGCCAAACTACCAGCATGAAGCCTAAGGCTTCCTTGCGGTGTTACGTCGAACGACATGGCTTGCAATGCCGAGGCTTTACCCCTACCTGGGTACCTCATCGTGGTGTCGTGCCACTGTAACATGGGGCCATCCTCCCCTTTGTAGTGCTGTCTACAACTCTTTAATTACGACATACAGCATTAGGCTACCTGCCTATTTGCGGTGCTACGCCGTTATGACTTGGCTTGCAAAGCCGAGGCATTACCCCTACCTGGGAACCTCATGGTGGAGTCACCCCACTGTAGCATGGAGTTTCACTCCTTGTAGTGCTGCTCTACCGTGCTTCCTGTAAAGCACACCAGGCATTCACTCTGCCTGAGAACTCATTAAGGCGTTTAAGCCAACCTTCCACAGGATCTGTTTTTCTGCAGAAAAATACATAGTAGACAACAGTGGTTATGGGTCCGTATCCCTTCCATGTTCCATAGAACAAGTACCACGTTACCTGATAGTTTCCCAGTCAGTGATCCTCCTTTGAACCAAAAGTTAGATGCCTAGTAGATTCTCTTTGAACTAATAGCATAAAACTTTATGGTAGGATTACAAAGACACACTATCAGAATGCCTTCAAGCCATTTTACAAGCTGTGTCATCGACCAACTGGCGCTTGAGGCCCTTTGTGAACGGATCTGCCAGGTTCTCCTGACTCCGAACATCAACCACTGCAATTACACCTCTTTTGATAAGATCGTGTACTGCCCTGTGCTTCAACCGCACAGTCCTCTTCTTCCGTTGAAGAGGTCATTTGATGCCACCGCCGCAGTCGCCTGGTTGTCACAGTATATCGGTATCGCCGGTATCTGAGCCCAACCACTGGAAGATCATACATGAGCTCCCGAAGCCATTCTGCTTCATCTGCTGCAGTTTCAAGTGCATAGAATTCAGATTCCATGGAGGAACGAGAGAGTATAGTCTGCTTCTTCGACTTCCACGATATAGCAGCTCCACCCAAGGAAAAGACATATACCTGTGGATCTCTCGCTTTCCACCTCTGAACACCAGCTAGCATCACTGAAGCCTTCTACTACTGTCGGATACCCGTTGTAGTAGTGCATATGTCTGAGTTTCTTGAGATATCTCATCACCGCTTCACAGCTTTCCAGTGCTCAACCCCTGGGTTGCTTGTGAACCGACTCAGCATTCCCACGGCAAAGCTATGTCAGGCCTTGTGGCAGTGGTTGCGTACATCAAACTTCCGATAATGCTAGAATACTCCAGCTGCCTGACGCTTTCCCTGATTTGGCTTCAGCTTTGATCACACCTGTATGGCGTATCGATCCCTGGAAGATCCTTATACCCATAGCGTGTGAGCATCTTCTCAATGTAGTGAGATTGTGACAGCGCTACTCCAGTGTCTGTCCGGATGATCTTTATGCCAAGATGACATCTGCATCCCCCAAGTCCTTCATACTGAACTTGGTGAGAGGAACTTCTTTGTTTGTGACACAGCCTATATCCGTCCTAGGATTAGCATGTCGTCCACGTACAGACAAACGATGACTCCTCTTCCATCAGCGAACTTTGTGTAAACACATTTGTCCGTCTCGCTGACTCTGTAGCGTTTGACCTAATAACTTTGTCAAACTTCTCATGCCACATCTTGGGAGCTTGCTTCAAACCATACAATGATTTCACCAACTTGCAGACTTTGTCTTCAAGACCTTTGACGACAAATCCATCTGGCTGTTGCATGTAAATCTCTTCGGTCAGCTCCCCATTCAGGAATACGGTCTTTACATCCATCTGATGTATCACCAACTTATGTATAGCTGCTAGAGCGATTAACATCCTGATGGTCGTCATCCGGGCTACTGGAGCGTACGTGTCAAAGTAGTCTATCCCCTGTTTCTGAGAAAATCCCTTGGCGACCAGCCTGGCCTTGAACTTGTCAATAGTTCCATCTGCCTTCATCTTCTTCTTGAAGATCCATTTACATCCAATAGGCTTTTCTCCTTCAGGTAGATCTACCAACACCCATGTATTGGAGGTGATAGAGTCAAACTCGTCATTCACTGCCTCCTTCCAGAAGATAGCATCTCTGGTCTTCATCGCCTCATCATAGGTAAGCGGATCTGCTTCCACATGATAGGTGACAAAGTCATCTCCGAAATCTTTCGGTCTCCTCGCTCGCTTAGCTGACGGCTCTGAGTTTGGTACAAGAGTTGTTTCATCAACAACAGCTTCTTCTTGGACTACTGGCTCGTATGAGATTTCAGTCTCATTTGTACCTCCATCATTTTTCGGAATGTCCGAAAGAACAATATTTTTGTCTTTTGCAAACTTGTCTTCAAAGTATTCAGCATCGCGAGATTCGATGATATGATTGACTCAATATCAAGAAATCCGAGCATCACTCTTCTCGGCATACCCCAAGAAGATCGCCTTCGTAGTCCTTGTCCCTAGCTTCTGAATCTTCAGATCTGGAGCTTCACATACGCCAGACACCCCCACACTCGAATGACATTCAAGTTGGTTGACTTTGAACCAGAGTTCATGAGGAGTTACTTCCGAAGTTGCATGTGGCACTCTATTTAGAATAAAAGTGGCCGTCAATGCAGCTTCTCCCCAGTAGCATTTAGGAAGACCGCGGTTAGCAGCATAGAGTTCATCATTTCTGTCAACGTTCGGTTCTTCCTCTCCGCTACTTCGTTGGATTGAGGAGAATATGGAGCAGTAGTCTCGCATATGATTCCATGTTTACAGAACGATGCGAATTCATGACCTGTACTCCCCACCTCGATCATCCTTAACCTCTTGAGTTGTTGTCCAGTCTGCCGTTCAGCTTCGGCCCTGAACTCTCTGAACTTCTCGAAGGCTTCGTCTTTAGACTTGAGCAAGTAGACGAACGCGTATTTTGAGAAGTCGTCGATGAAGGTTATGAAATACTTCATCCCGGCCTTCGTGAGAAATGTTTGAAGTCACAGATATCGGAGTGCACCAACTCCAGAAGATCTGTGCTTCTATTGACCCGATGAAAGGGTTTCCTTGTGATCTTTATCTGAGCACACACTCACACTTCTCCACCTTACCCCCACATTTGGAGATAAGTCCTAGACTAGACATTTTGTTAATTCTTTACAATGAACATGTCCTAGTCTATTATGCCACAACTCAAGAGAATAATCAGAAAATGCAACTGCATTAATGTCTTCAAACTGGTTAACAAGCTGAATTTTAAACATGCCTTCGGTTTGATAAGCCTTCCCGAAGTATGTTCCTTTCTTGGACATCACCATTGACCAGCATTGATGTCCATCCTCAAGCCTGCGTTGCAGAGCAGGCTCCCAGAGATCAGGTTCTTGGCAATCGCCGGAACATGCTTCACACCTTGAAGCGTCAGAGTGTTCCCAGAAGTGAGTTTCAGTTCCACGGTCCCGATCCCCAGAACTTCAGCTTGGGCCTGGTTTGCCATGACAACCTTCTCAGATATCGGCTGGTATGTAACGAACCATTCCTTGCCTGAACAGACATGGCAAGTCGCACCAGTGTCTATCCACCAATCAGAGTCAACCCCCACAGTTGTGACCTGTCCGATCATAGCAACAACGTTAGAAACCAATGAAACCTTATTAGGCTCACCTTTCTCTGATTGTTTAGGCTTAGATCTGCATTCACTCTTGTAGTGGCCTTTCTTGCCACAATTATAACAAGTCACGTGGGACTTAGTCTTCTGTTGCTTGAAAGAAGGACCCTTCACTTTTAGATTAGCGAAGTCCTTCTTCTTGGGATGAGAAGCCGCCTGCTTCCCCTTGGAATCTTGTCTGCACAAGATTGGCTTTAGCCAACTGTTTGGACAGAGTGTCCACCTTCTGTTGAGAACGCATCTCGTCCTCAACATGGATCTCTTGAAGTAGATCTCCCAAGCTAATGTCTAGCTTCTTTCTGTGCATCCTTGCATAGAAGGTACTCCATCCAGCAGGAAGTTTTGAGACGATCCCTCCGACGACAAACTTGTCGGGAAGGGGCATCTCTTCGTCTTCCAGTTTCTGACGCAGCTTCAGAAATTCCTTCACCTGTGGCAGCATGGACTTTTCGTCCTCAAAGAGCAATTTGTGATATTTTTCAACCACAAACATTTTGCTCCTGTTCTTGTCTTCTTCATACAGATTTTCCACAGACTCCCATATGTCTCTGGCAAGTTCCTTCTTTGAGTAGGATTCTGCCAGGGAGTCCTCATAGCATTCAGGATGAGAAGCCTGCAGATGCTATTTTCCTTCTCCACTTGGCCTGGAGTTTGGTAGCCGCGTTGATGGCGGCAGTAGATCCAGTGTCTGGAACAGAGGGT